>CAKNWW010349371.1:0-21715 GCA_932074435.1 Andricus kollari | reverse complement strand
TTGAAAATCCGCCTGGACGAGAAGAGATTCAAGTGTTCTGGGAGAAACTATATGGAGATACTTCTCAGTTAAATGAAGACGCTTCAGATATATCACTCTTTCGTAACTTTTGCCAAAGGCAAAGGTTACAGGCTCCAGAGGAAGAGTGTCCACTAATTACTGCCCAAGAAGTGAAGAAAGTTATCGTTAGAACTAAGAACTTTTCAGCGCCAGGGCCGGATAAAATCAACAACTTTTGGTGGAAGAAGTTCACTTCTACGCACCAACATCTAGCTCGTATATTTACTACTTTCTTAAACGGAGAACAACCCATCCCGCAGTGGCTAGTGGAAGGACGCACGGTATTGATTCCTAAGACCGGAGATTTGTCAAGTCCACAGAACTACAGGCCCATAGCTTGCTTAAACACCAGCTACAAGCTATTCACTGGCATCCTCAAAGAGAGGATATTAACATCTATCGAGCCGGTATGGAGTGCAATAGTTGAACAACGTGGTTGCAAGAGAGGGCTGGCAGGTTGCAGGGAGAACGTGTTAATAGACAGGTGTATTACACAAGACTCGATCAGGTATCAACGCAATCTGTCCATGGCTTGGATCGACTACCGTAAGGCATTCGATAACACGAACCATGAGCTACTTATTAAGCTCCTTGAGTGCCTGGAGGTGCATCCAAAAATAGTGAGATGCATACAAGAGCTTATGCTCTTGTGGCGGACAAGATTTTTCATAACATCTGACAAAAGGCAAGTGACTACCAGCTATATCACATATAAGAGGGGGGTCTTCCAAGGAGACTCTCTAAGTCCGATACTTTTCTGCATCTCCCTATTGCCTCTATCTATAGTGCTCCGAGGAAAAAGCTCTGGATACCTATGTGGCCCACGAAACAGAAGAGAATATAAGGTCAATCACCTTTTATATATGGACGACCTTAAACTCTTTGCTTCCTCGAAAGAGGATCTGAACATCCTTGTGGAGGCAGTGAATAGGTACTCTGAAGCGATTGGCATGAGCTTTGGACTGGACAAGTGTGCCTGCGTCCACCTACAGCAAGGACGACTAGAAACTACACCACCGAGTGACGATCGGGATGTTCAACTCATAGGCGGAAATACCATTCAACATCTTAATAATGGAGAAACATATACATATCTTGGAATACCGCAAGCGGAAACCCAAGATGTGCGTGTGTTAAAAACGGCCCTTGTCAAAAGGTGTCGCCAAATTCTCAGAAAAATTTGGGCTTCTGAATTATCTGGAAAGAATAAGATTCAGGCGACCAATATGCTGGCCGTTCCTACACTGCTCTACACGTTTGGCGCAGTAAAATGGAACGTCGATGAGTTGAAGCAACTTGACCGAAGCACGCGCAAGATGATGACAATCCATCGAAGTCACCATCCTAGATCTTCTGTACCTCGAATATACCTACCTCGAGATAAAGGGGGTAGAGGCTTGCTAAGCTTGGAGTGCCTTCATCGAAGAACGGTTCTAGCTACAGCCTGCTCAGTTCTAAATAGCACAGATTCTCTTATGCGACTCGTACATCAACATGAAGCCAACAATGTTGCGGCGTTTCTATACCGTGCCGCAAATAGGGCCGCAGAGGAACTTGGCCTCCCATTTGATTCCAGCGACACTACACATGGCCTAGCATCACTAACACCATCGGTGCTCAAAAGTCGTGTACAGGAAGCAGAACATACGCTTCTACTAAGAGAACATGTTGACAAGCCCCTTCATGGTAAATTCTACGACATCATAAGTAGAGAAGAGCTCTCGATGGGTCTTTCCAACATGTTTCTCAAGTCTGCTGGATTGAGATCGGAGACTGAGGGATTTCTTTTTGCCTGTCAAGACGGCGTTATAGACACCTTAGTTTACCGCGAGCGCATAATGAATATACCTGTAGGCGATACTAACTGCCGAACGTGTAAGCAAGAGCCAGAAACACTTGGGCATGTTCTCAGTGGATGCTCAAAGTATGCACGTTACGGGTACATCGAGAGACACAATGCGGCTCTAAAAGTGTTATATTACCATCTTAGGCACTTCTATGATATTGATCTCTTGCCCGTCTTGCCATACGCCCAGGGGGAACTCGAGTCTTTTGTGGAGAATGATCAGTGTAAGATCTACTGGAATTTCTCATTCTCCAACACTCAACGTATCAGTGCTACGAAGCCTGATATTGTCCTCCAAGATCTGAAGACCAAGATCATTTACGTGATTGAATTCTCGGCACCAGACGATGGTAATATCACGGCAAAGGAGGAAGAAAAACGGGTGAAATATCAAGCACTTCTTTTCGAGCTTAGCAGGCTGTACCAAGGCTACAAAGTCCATCTTGTAGTTCTCATAATCGGCTGTCTTGGAGGTATGAAAGCTTCATTTCTTAGCCAACTCAACAAGATTCCGGCTTGCCAGCGTCAGGCTCATTCCATCGCAAACCGGATGCAAAAGGCTGTTCTTCTGGGATCACTTCATCTGGTCCGTCAACACTGTTCCTCATAACATTCTACAAAGCTTGGTAGCCCTAAAAAAGTATCCAGAGGTGAAACCTTCATCTCCAACTGTCCCGTCTGCCGCGTAAGGTCATCCGCGGCTAGAGACCTGACTCCAAGGAACAGTGTTGCACGATGTTATCTCGCGTAAATTTCCCGCTCTTGCTTACCTTCTAGGACAGAAGGAGCAGAAGTGGATGACGTAAACGTTCCAGTTGCGTCGGGATTGGTTGCTTTAAGGAACCATGATCGTAGCTTCCGGAGCCTACAACTTCTCATATATATAATAATGGTTAAACTTGCATATCTCAGCTTAAAAAAATCGTACATTGGCAATAGAGCATGGATTTCAGAGTTGAAGACTGGTACTTATACGATGCAGTTTTCGGCAATAGAAAAATCCGGTCCATCCGATAAATTTATAAATTATGCCAAACTTGCCATTTTTTGAACATTTAACCTGAAGTTACTCAAAAACTTGACGCGCTAGACAATTACTGCGGCCGAATACGTTTTCAACGTCAAAAAATATACAAGAGACACCTCTGTCATTTTTCTAACTGACAAAACCTAAAATTTTGTAGGCCCGTAATAATTAAAATGAATGAACCATACGTCATTCGTTACTCTAAATGTATTAAAATCTTATAAAATATGTCTCACTGAAATCTTATAAAACAATAAAAAGTTTTTCAGAGCATTTTAATTTGTCCGATTTTATTAAGTTTAAATAAGTCAATTTTAATAATTTTACAACGTTTTATTTTACTTACTTTGTGGGAATTTTGGTATGCATGTACGTATGTATATATGTATGGATATACACACAATTTCCGATAACAATACAATATTTTATCAAATTGGAGTTGGCTTCAAAACGTGTCCAAACGAGCGAGGCGCTAATATTGAACATTCCATTCATATAACAAAGATTCTAATATCTACGCCTCATGTTTTTATTTTCAGTCAAATTATTATTATAATATTATTATTTATCTTATATTTATTTATTTATTTATCTCTCTCATACGAAATAAAGTTTGGATTAAATAATACAATTATTTTTTATTTTGAAGTCGTGGCAACTTTATTCTCTGCCTTCTGTGCTGAAACGCCTAAAAAAGAGAGTTTTACTTTACTTAGAACAATTATTTAACATAAAACAACAAGGAAAGGATATCGGCACATAAGGGCGTAAGTGCCGAATTTCAGATATGCGCTTTATTGGTTTAAACTATTCTATTGTGAAGTTTTTTGTATCTCTTGAAAAGTTTGTGTTTCAGAACTTACGCCTGTATGTCCAGGGACCTTTCATGGTTTTATTCTTTACATGATGCATATTAATAATTATTATTTTTTCATAAACTAGTAACAATAAAATTATCACTTTAAAAATACATTAAAGTGTATTGCCACAGTAAAAATACTTGCTTACAAAAAGTGCTACTATTATTTTTGTTAGATATATGTAAATAACAATATAAAAAAAGTCTCAGTTATGTGGAATATGTGTTCAATTCGAAAATATCTAACTATAAAAACTTTGATAAATGGTACTTTTACTACTTACAATGATATTTCTTGTAGAATATTTTCAAAGTATCAAACTATGAAAGCTATGATGAATAGTATGTCATATACTAATTAAAATTATATTTGCTGCAGCCAAAAAAAAAATCTTGTGCAGATGAATGTCGCGGTGAATATGTAAGTAAACCAAATTTTACACGGCCTTTTTCATATTGGAAAACGATTAGTTTTCCTCACAATAATCGCAAATTTAAAAAAATATTTGTTTCAGTACACTAAACGTTACCGTTATAGGATTTGCGCAACTAATTTTAAGAAACCTGAGCTAATGACTCGTGCAACATTGCATTGCCTCAATGGTTGCCCAGGAGAACGACGTGAGTTTTGTAGAAAGACATTTTCTTATTTTCTGTAAATTAATTTGTTCTGAGTATCCTAAAATGCATCTTTTACATGTGGTTCACTATGACTCGCTTCAAATTTGAAATTTATCATCCACAAGCGCTTCAAAATTCAATTTCAGGTTGGTATCATGTTTATCCTTGCAAATGAAGAAAGGCGAATCTGCAGAAGAGGCAACTTTACGATGGTGACGTAAATTCATTTTGACTAACCAGACTTTTTTCATCAACCACAATTTTCATCAATTTTGAATAACAAAGAGTACTTTTGGACCTAAAAAGCATTACATTTTCATACTTTTGCACAAGAAAGGCACTTTTTTATTCTTTTCATAAAGAAGAAGCAGTTACGCTTTGTACTGCTTCAATGATAAAACGGTATCTGCTAAAAATATGTATTAGGAAAAAAATTAATTAATTGGGGATTGCTATAAGTATGTGTGAGGTTATATTTTACTTATATTTTGTTGCATGTATGAAATATTTTGAAAAATTAATAAATTTAACGTTTACAGAGATGTACAAAAACCGCATGATCATTTTCCTCATTCTGCAGAAGTTACTAATAATACTTTCCCTAACAAAACTATTTTTCCAATATTGTTTTATAATAACGTATACTAATTCCCTTAATAATTTGTCGTGCATACATTTTTATTAATGAAAAGCTTTTAATTTATAGATTTTTTTATATTTTTGTAAATTTCATATGGAAAAACTTTCTCTTCGAATTTCGATTTGTTTGTAAGACCTAAATTAGAAATATAATTGTATTTTTTCATGTGTCAAAGTCAAAAAATTATCAATTGAATGAAATTTTATTTTAGAATCGATAAATATATGAATTTGAATAAGTAAAAGTTAAGAAATTTGAAAACGATATTTAAAATTTTTAATATTAAAAAACGTTTTTTGGCTTTTTACAAACTCCAATAGTTTTATAAAAGCGAAAAAATAAATGATACATGAATTAAGTAATCACAAGATTAAGCAATGGGTATTCATAAATCTTAAATACTTTTTTTATCACGGAAGAAGTATTAACCTACATAGTAAATATTGGAAAAATTGTTTTCGAATGAAATTCTTCTTTATTTTACAATAATTTCCCTGCATTAAAAGCGTAACGATCATTTACATAACTAGTATATTAATACAAGATAGGTTTAACACGGTAATATTTTACAAAATGTATAATCGAAATCGCTATTAAAAAATGAGACATAAGTCCACTCCCGAGCTACTGTGTTCTAGAATTTAAGCCGAGAAAGTCGGTAGATAAAAACGGTAAAAACTGTAAAAAACTGTAGATAAAAACATACTATTGATATGGGAGTCAGCTGTTTGGGTCGTGATGGATAATCTCGTAAGACGCGAAATTTTCAAAGTGAATCGGTGCCAGGTAGATTTTTGTATGTATATTTATGTCTACAGTAAGTTTATGAAATCTGATTAAATACAGTGTGCGTTATTCAGTGGCCACTTGTGAAACTAATAAACCGTCAGTGCGACAGCGTTTAGAACTAACAAACTGTCAGTAGTTGTTACTGTTCGGTAAAGGGCTAACTAAATGCTCGCTTTTCCGGGGCGTAGGATCATAATCTGGTGGTTTCAAATAACCGATAATAATTGCAAGAAATATTAATGCGAAAAGGTTGAAAAAATTATGACTACCTAACAATTGGAAAAAAATTTACACTAAAATTTTATTACAAGTCGTGTTTAAATTATTGTATTAAAAAATTATGTTTCAAAACAACAACAATGATAACACCAAACATAGAAGTAGTAATAGTGTGGTTCAAAATAATTAAACGCGCAGGTCTCCCGACAATAGGCCGGACAACAATGCCGACTATCTTAGAGTGGGGGGAATCAATCAAGACGGAGTCAATGTGATTGACCGGCAGAATCTCATTACTTTTAGGTGGACGGATCGACTCAGGGACGACCTGCTGGTGTGCTATGATACCAGTATGGCCCCTGAACGAAAAGGTTACATGGCACAACTGCATCCTCTGTGGTACGAGAAGCACCCAGAGCTCTCGCATTTTTCGCATACACGTCGACGAAACCGTGCCGAGGAACTCCGAAAAAGGCGTTATTTAAGCGGAGCACCTACTCAATCGCAGCCAGAAGAAGCCGGCAATAGAAAAAGAGAGGCGACACTAAGACCAACCGCGAGCGGGCATCTAACAGAAGAAGAGCGATGCTGCATGATCCGGAGAAACATCAACATTCAGGTTTCTCTCAAGCACAAAGATATGGCTGAACTGGATGACGAGCTTCGTGGAGATTTTTCCGGAGAATCCGACCTCTGGACTATCAATTGTGGTGTGTATAATGTAGCGAGAGCTTTGGCAGATGCAAACTGTAAAACAAAACCAACGGTTGATCATAATACCAAAGGACGAATGCATCAACTCAACACAAAGATAGGATGGGCAAGGCAGTACGCGACCCGCATTCAGTTCTCGCGCGAACTGCGGATCTGTCATCACACGCTCAACAAGTCAAAGCTACTCACCATCAGACAGCATATTGTTGACAGAATACGACTACGATCTAACGCTAAGAGAAGTCTAGAGCGGAGAGAGAGGTGGGTCAGAGAAAATCAACCGTTTTTCTCTGACCTATCTCGACTCTTTCAGGACCCTCCACTTACTGTCGTCCACCCGCCCAAGCCAGAGGAGGTCGAGGATTTTCGGAGAGAAGTCTATGAAGTCCAGCATCCACTGAAAGAAAACTCAAAGAATCTAAATAGCTTCAAGCAGCTGTACAGTGCCCTAATAACACCTGAGGAGGAATGCCCACCTATCACTACCGAGGAGGTAAACAAATTTTTAAGAGGCATGAAGAACTATCACGCTCCGGGATCAGATGGCATCAATACCTTCTGGTGCAAGAAGTTTCCATCAACCCACCAGCACCTATCCCGCATTTTTACCTCATATTTAAAGTCGGAAGAGCCTATTCCGTAGTGTTTGGTGGAAGGGCGCGCAGTGCTCCTGCCGAAGACGTGAAACTTAGCAAACCCTAAGAATTACAGGCCAATAACTTGTCTGAACACACTGTATAAGATCTGCACAGCTATCCTAAATGATAGGATTGTTCGGACAATTGGACCTGTGTGGCGAGAGATGTACGAACCACGCGGCTCAATGAAAGGCGTAGCAGGATGTCAAGAGAATCTGCTCATCGATAGATGTGTCTGTAAAGACGCAGCATTCTATCAGCGTAACCTATCGATGGCCTGGGTTGATTACCGGAAAGCTTTCGATTCAATCTCCCATAGACTTATCATCTGTCTGTTGGAAAGCTTAAAGATTCATCCACACATCGAGAGGTGTATAGAGAGATTAATGCCGCTTTGGAAAACCAGATTTACTATCTCATGTGGAAAACATCGTGTGATCACTAATAGTGTCACCTTTCAGAGAGGTGTGTTTCAGGAAGACACCATGATCCTCTTTTGCCTCACATTATTGCCACTATCTCTCGCACTTCGCCATTCCGAAGGGTACCTCCGCGGCAAACCCGAACATCGAAAGCATAAGGTCACTCATGTATTTTACATAGATGGTCTTAAGATCTATGCTAAAAATCAAGAGAAACCACATCTAGCTCTAGACATTGTCAAAAAGTACACTCAAGATATTGGAATGGAGGTCGGGGTAAAAAAATGCGCCAAGGTTTATTTGAAGAAAGGAAAACTTAATGGCATCCTGGGCGTGCCGCAGAGCCGAATTCAGGACATGACATATATAAAGGATACTCTCAGCTACAGATACAAACATCTTATCCGACAGATTTGGTCTTCCGAACTGTCGGCGAGGAACAAAGTATCTGAGACGAACATGCTTGCCATCCCGGTAGTACTCTATTCATTTGGAGTGGTTCCATGGACGAAGGACGAGCTCAGATCCCTCGATATCGGATCTCGAAAGGTTATGCACATGAACAAAATCAAGCACCTTAAATATTCTGTTCCGCGACTTTACATCTCACGCCGTCAAGGTGGTCGCGGAATACTGAATCTTGAATGTCTTCACAACAGGATTATTCTGGGTACAGCACATATAGTCGAAAATGGACAAGACCCTCTTCTTGAAATGGTCAGGAAACACAAAGAAGTGGGCAAAGGAGCGTTTCTGTACAAAGCAGCGGAGGAGGCTGCTGAAACACTTGGCCTTGACTTCAATATCAGGGGTGAGCACAGACATGTGGAAGATCTGTCGATGTCGTATGAGCTAGCGTTTGCTTTCCTTAAATCACCCGGATTGAAGTCGGTTACGGAGGGTTTCATTTTGGCATGTTGAGACGGTGTTATTTCCACTCTAGCATACCGTCGCCATATTTTGCGCCATGCCATTCCCGATGATAGCTGCAGAGCGTGTCATGCACACCCCGAGCATCTAGGACACATATTATCTAGTTCTGCAATTCATGCGGGAACAACCTGCATCCAAAGGCACAATGCGGCACTAAGAGGGCTTTATTACCATATCTGTCACTCTTACGCCATTAGCCTAAATACCGCTCCGCTAAACGCTCCTGGGGAAATAGAGTCAAAAATGTCGAAAATGAGAAGTGCCGCATATACTGGAACTTCATATTCTCGACAATTGTCTCTGTTGTGCACTCGAGGCCTGGCATAGTTCTTCTTGAATTCGAGAAACGAACCATGTTCGTTATCGAATTTTCGGCACCAGCTGGCAAAAACGTCATAGCCAAGGAGAATGAAAAGAAAGGGAGATTTAAAGACCTTATAAGGGAGTTGCGATGGTTATACCCGAAATATTATGTCAAGCCAATCGTCTTGATCATCAGCGCTCTTGGAGGTGCCAAGGAAAAGCATCCCTGCGTGTCAACAAAATGCTAAAACACTTGCGGAGAAAATACAGAAGGCGTTCGACCTTGGGTCGCTCCGTGCCCTTACGAGAGCTGAAACTTTTCAATATTTTTGAAAAATGGTGAAAACAATGGGAAAAAATCAGTTTTTTTTTGAAAATTGCCTTATTCCAGTTCATCCTATGTCCCAAACACCTAAACAAGAATTAAAGTGATTGACATTTTCTGCAAAATGAAAAAAAATGTTCTCTCTCTTTAAAAGTTTGGGAGTTATGGTCCTAAGAAGCCGATTTCAAGCGAATAATTTGAATGAAAAAAATATATATATAGATTTCTGGAAATAACTTATTTCCTATGCAAAACTGGTAAAAATAGCCGAATAATTAATTAAAGAAGACTTCATTTTAAGTAGATCTAAAAAAAACATTACCCTAGCTCTAATAGAACCAAAATTATGGCCTTTTGAATCAATATTACGAATAAAATTTCTCGGTTTTCAAAAGAACTTATTTCCTCAGCGTTTTAGGTGAAACTTGGCAGTAAATTATTTAAAAAAGACTTAATTTTAAGTAGATCTACGAAAAACAATGCTCTAGCTGTAATATTACCAAAATTATGGCCTTCTAAATATGGCCCCTTTTTATGAAATTTTGTTTAAAATCAATTTTATGAATAAAATTTATCGTTTTCAAAAGATCTCATTTACTTCGCGTTTTAGGTGAAATTTGACAGTAAGTTATTTAAAAACGACTTAATTATGAGTAGATCTAAAAAAACAATGCTCTAGCTTTAATAGAACCAAAATTGTGGCCTTCTGAATATGGCCCTTTTTTATGAAATTTTGTTCAACATAAATTTTTTTAATAAAATTTATCGTTTTCAAAAAGAACTCATTTTCAGAGCATTTTAGGAGAATGTTACCACCAGATAGGTTAAGGAGGACCTAAATTTTAGCAAATATAAAAAAATGCTCTAGCATTATTTGTTAAAAAGATGATGATTAACATAATTTCATTACAAAAGAATCATATTCAGAAGGCCATAATTTTGGTTCTATAACAGCTAGAGTATTGTTTTTTTTAGATCTACTCAAAATTAAGTCTTTTAAATAACTTACTGGCAACTTTCACCTAAAACGCTGAGGAAATGAGTTCTTTCGAAAAACGAGAAATTTTATTTATAAAATTGATGTTAAACAACATCTCATAAAAAGGTCATATTCAAAAGGCCATAATTTTGGTTCTATTAGAGCTAGAGCAATGTTTCTTTTTAGATCTACTCAAAATTAAGTCTTCTTTAATTAATTATCCGGCAATATTTACCAGATATACACAGGAAATAAGTTGTTTCCCCAAAACTATATACATATATATTTGTTTTCATTCAAATTATTTGCTTAAGATCGACATCTTAGGACCATAACTCCCAAACTTTTAGAATTAAAACATTCGATTTTTTTTTTCTTTTTGCAGAAAATTTTAAGCAATTTAATTCTTGTTAAGGTGTTTAGGACATAGGATGAACTGGAATAAGGGAATTTTCAAAAACCTGATTTTTGCCCACTTTTTTCACCATTTTTCAAAAATATTGAAACGTTCCAGTTCTCGTAAGATGTTCAGCACCTGTAGCCGTTTGTGGATGCCAAACTAAATGTTTTGAGCCAATTAAATTCCACGTTTAATTTAGTTTCATTAAAATATGTTGAAAACCCTCTTCAAAAAAATCTAGAAACCAGTTTTCTCAAAAAGGGCCCAAGCGATTGTTTTATTTTTGGGTTCAAAATGATCGTGGGACATCCCGGAAGTATATTCAGAAAAAACCGGCATATGCAAGCACTTTTGAGTTGAAGTCAGTCAAGGCACACCGTGCCTCGGGTTCACCTATTCTAGATCTATAGTCTAATGAGACAAGTAACAATTCATATTTTAGGGTTAAAAATTTTATTATCTCGTTGACAATTTTCTTCTTTCTTGACTAAAAATTCTTTTTTTGATTTAAAAATCAACTATGATTTCATATTTTGGATTGAGAATTTAATTTGAAGCATTTAAAATTGAATTTAATATAGTATATGTATACATTAATTTTATTTCAAAAAATTTATTCCCTTATTTTCGTAAAAAATCTCTTTATTTTCCTTGTTTTTAGAACCTTTTGGCCTGTGAAGCGATTTCTTTGCTGTCGACGGTGTCCTTCAAATCTACAAAATTAGCAAATAAATCATTTAGGAAATATGGTTGGAATTGATATCATCAAAAAGCATCTCTTTCAAAGCGTCTTGTTTTCTAATGTCTTGAGTGTCTTTTTATGATTCTTAAAACTTTAATCGAAACTTTTAAAAAGGAGCAAAAGGAGAAAATTGGGTTAAGATTCTCGATTTTAGGTGTTTCAGGGGATTGTTCAAAATTCAAGAGTGAAAAAGGGGTCGAACTCCGATCCCTGCAATTTTGGAATACACTTACTCGTGAAATTAAATGATAAAATTGTTGACTTATATAATTTTTTTATTATTTATAGACGCTGTCTATGACTCAGGCAATTCAGCAACCTTTTAGAGAATTATTGAATAAAATCAATTGGTTCGATATGGACACAAAAAAAATAGCAAGTGGAAAAGTGGACCCCATGTTTCTTCAGATTGGATATCCAGATTTTATTTTAGACCCTGACTTGCTCAACGAGCGCTATAAGGATGTGATTAAACTTAAAATTAATGCTGCTTTTCAATCTTTCTGAATTTCTTTGAGTATTAAATTATTTTTGAAATTTCAGGTTCTCATTCGTCCGGATAAATATTTCAGTTTAATTCTTGAATTTCTGGAGCAACACCAAAAATCCGTGATCTAAACTAATTTTTAGGGAGCGGATTAGAGCCACTGTGAAGTCAGCTGACGAGCGCAGCTCGGCTCTCACACGCGGATAACCGTCGGCCAAGCAGAGAGCGCACAGAGCGGGTAATTTAAATTACAAAAGTTTTTAGCAAAAGTTTAGCGTTGAAAATAAAATCTCAAAACTCAGAAATTTTAAACAAAAACAATTACAGAAATCGTTCAACTATTCTTTTAATTTTAAAAATTACAATTTTGATAAGTTCATTCATAATATTTATGCATCCTTGAAGCCTTAAAATATTTATAAAGCTTCAACTGAAATTATTTCAATTTTTATAGTTTACAAATTAAAATAATATTTTTATTACTATTAAGATTTCGCTTTTATTAAAATAAGCATCGTCTAGTTATAGTATAAAATCATATTTCATTTTATGTTTAAAATACATATTGCACTTATTCCTATTTTTTTAAAATATATTTTGCTTCAACTGTAAAATAAACTTAAAACTAATCAAAAATAGACTTGCTTTCTAAATTTATACCTTTTCATAAAATAATTAAGCTCTTTTTATATATCATTATTTTGGAATTTGCGCAAGTAACTTAAAGTTATGTAACGTGTAAAACATAAAAAAGAGAAGGTAGTTATTTTCTTAGAAAAAAATATATGATAGGGTAAGAGTTTTAAAATGTTTTAAAATTTTAGATTTGGAATAACCTCCTCAAAGTTTCTATTACATGGAAAAATGCCTTGCATATAATTGTATTTTCTGTATGAAAGTATTTTAGGTCATGCTCAAAACATTTAAAAAATCGTTTTATTGTCATTTGTCTCTAAAATTACGTATTTTACAGACCACATTATTGGAGAGCAAGATATTGTTTTTTCACGTCAGACTTTTTTGCTGTCACTTTTTTTTTCTTAAGCCCTTTTTATGGACTATTTTCACAGTTTTCAAGATCAAGGGATTTTTTCAATTTTTCTTATAAATTATTGTTAGACTCTTAATATGCGAGGATATCAATTAATTTAACTGCGCACAGAGTTTATAATTAACAAGTAGTTGATATTTAATAATAATAAAAGTCACAAAAAGAAGAAGATCCCATCACACTTATATTTTAATTAAATTTTGATAAACAAATATTATTTTTTTACTCTGTCAGGAATACTAAAAACGTCTGTTATCATTCTTCAAATATTTATGTTTTCATGTTTTGCTCATAAGCTGTTGTCTTTTTTCAGAAAAGAAATTATTTACCTGAAGGTTAGTTTTTAGTGCACCAGACATTTGAAAATGTGTTTGTCATGTTTCTAAGGAAATAATATTATAAGTCACTGTAAGAGCGACAGTTTTTTCCACCACATTTTCTGTTTCTTCATAATCGTCATTATATAGCGAGGTTTCTTCAGAAAAATACCTTGTATAGAAAAAATTGTCTTAGAATTCCGTTTTGATTTTTCATGATGACGGGAAAACTGGCATTCGCGTTCTTACTGAGTAAGTAATCATTTATACAAAAAATACATAGTTGGTGTGAAGAAATTTTATTTAAGAATTTTAGTAGTCAAATTCTTGATTCAAAAATAACTTTTTGTAAAGCACATGTTGAATATTAATTAGGCAATGAAAATTTGTTTAGAGATAACAGTCCTGCGAGGGTCAGTTACAGAAATGCCAGGAAGTGAATGTTTTTGACGCTGAAAATGAATCCGGCCGCAGAAATTGTCTAGTACGTCAGGTTTTGAAGTAACTTTAGGTGAAATGGTCAAAAAATGGTCATTTTTGCCTGAGTGATGAATTTATTGTGACCGATTTTTTATAGCTGAGATATGCAAGTTTGTCCATTATTAGACCATTATTATCATTTCATCATCTGATCTTGCCTTCACTGGCTGGACCATTATCATAATTTAATAATAATATTAACATATAATAATGGTTAAACTTGCATATCTCATCTAAAAAAAAATCGTACAGCGGAAATAGAACATTTATTTTAGAGCTGAAGACTAGTACTTATACGATACCGTTGTAAGAAATAAAAGAATCCGTTCCCCCACAATAGATTTATTAATAATGGCAAAATGGCCATTTTTTGACCATTTAACTGAAAGTAATTCAAAAGCCTGGCGTGGTAAATAATTACTGTGGCCGGATACGTTTTCAGTCTCAAGAGATACCCCTGTCATTTCTTTAATTTGTTACTTTGAATGTAATAAAATCTTATTGAATATGTCTCACTGAAATCTTATAAAATAATAAAAAGTTTTTCACAGCATTTAGATTTCTCCGATTTTATTTGGTTTAAATAATTCAATTTTAATCATTTTACAGCGTTTTATTTTACTTACTATGGGGGAAGTTTGGTATGCATGTATGTATGTATGTATGTATGTATGTATATACACACGTATATTTGATAACAATACAATATTTGATCAAATTGGTGTTGACTTAAAAACGTGTCCAAACAAGCGAGGCGTAAATATTGAACATTCATTCATACGAGAAAGACATTCTAATATTTACGCCTCATGCTTTTATTTTCAGTCAAATTATTATTATTATTATGTTATTGTTATTGCAAAATGAGGATTTTTTTACGATATATCATATTTTAATAATAGCTTGTTCTTAAAAGCTTTTTTAAGGTTAATTTAGAATGTAATTGAGACAGGCCGTTTAGAACCTTATTCCATATTAGCCAGGGTTACAAGGCCATGATCTCGATTACTTTCTGAGTTCAAAATTAATAAAAATGCATTATTAGAACAAAAGCAGATAAACAATTGTTGATATTTATTATATTTTTATGAATAAACTTTATCTCTCTTATACGAAATAAAGTTTGGATTAAATAATAAAATGACTTTTTATTTGAAAGTCGTTGCAACTTTATTCTCTGCATTCTGTGCTGAAGATCCTAAAAAGGTGAGTTTTACTTCACTTAGTACAGTTATTTAAAAATTCTATCTATAAAACAACAAGTTAAGAGTCTCGGCCAATAAGGGTGTAAGTGCCGAATTTCGGATATGCGTTTTATTGGTTTAAACTATTTGTTTTGACCCATCTCATGTCTCTGTAGAAGATTATGGTCCAGTGTTCTATTGTGAAGTTTTTTGTACCTATCTCTTGAAAAATTTGCGTTTTAGCACTTACGCCTCTATGCCCCGGGACCTTTCATGCCTTTATTCTTTACATGCTGCATAATAATAATTATTCTTTTTTCAAAAACTGGTAACAATAAAATTACCACATGAAAAATACATGAAAGTGTGTTACCACAGTAAAAATACTTGCTCATTAAAAGTGCTACTATTATTTTTGTTAGTTATATGTAAATAATAATATAAAAAAGTCTCAGTTATGTGAAATATGTGTTTAATTCGAATATATCTAACTATAAAAACTTTGATAAATGGTACTTTTACTACTTACAATGATATTTGTTGTAGAATATTTTCAAAGTATCAAACTATGAAAGCTATGATGAATAGTATGTCATATACTAATTAGAATTATATTTGCTGTAGCCAAAGAAAAAATCTTGTGCAGATGACTGCCACGGTGCATATGTAAGTAAACCAAATTTTACACGGCCTTTTTCATATTGGAAAGTAATTAGTTTTCCTCGCAATAATAGCAAATTAAAAAAATATTTGTTTCAGTACACTAAACCTTACCGTTCGCTGATTTGCGCAACTAATTTGAAGAAACCTGAGCTAATGACATCTGCAACATTTCATTGTCTTAATCGTTGCCCAGGAGGACAACGTGAGTATTGTAAAAAGAAATTTTCTTATTTTCTGTAAATGAATTGGTTATGAGTGTCCTAAAGTGCATCTTTTACAAGTGGTTCACTATGACTGGCTTCAAATTTGAAATGTATCAACCACCTACGCTTCAAAATTCAATGTGAATTATTTAAATTCGTACAATCTTGTCATATTTTGAAAACAACATATATTATACCATTTTCTTAGAAGTATCATATTTTAAAAAAGGTATAATTATTCATATTATAATAAATATTATTAACTATTTCAGGTTGGTATCATGCTTATCCTTGCTAATAAAGAAAGGCGAATCTACAGAAGAGGCAACTTAACGCTGACGACGTAAATTCATTTTGACTAACCAAATTTTTTGTATCAACCACAATTTTCATCAATTTTGATAAACAGAAAGTACTTTTTGACCTGAAAAGCATGACATTTCCATATTTTCGTACAAGAAAAGCACTATTTTATTCTTTTCATAACGAAGAAGCAGTTACGGTTTGTACTGCTTCAATGATAAAACCGTATCTGCTAACAATATGAATTAGGAAACATATAAATTAATTGCAAATTACTAAAATATGTGTCAGGTTATATTTTACGTATATTTAGATGCATGTCTGAAATATTTTGAAAAATTAATAAATTTAACGTTTACTGAGATGTACAAAAATTGCATGATTCTTTTCCTCATTCTGCGGAAGTTACTAATAATTAATACTAATACTAGTATCCTTATTAATTTGTCGTGTATGCATTTATATTAATAAAATGCTTATAATTTAGAATTTTTTGAATATTTTTGTAAATTTCATATGGAAAAACTTTCTCTTTGAATTTCAATTTGTTTATAAGACTTAAAATAGAAATACAATTGTATTTTTACATTCTCATCCTAGTAAGAAGGTATTGGTTTTATGTAAAATTTGACATAGTCGGTTTTCATCAAATCTCCAATTTTTGAGACCCCCTGAGTCAGAAAAAACGATTTTTACGAGGGTGTCTGTCTGTCTGTAGTCTGTAGTATCGTGTAGGCACGATCACTTTCGAAAGATTGATCAGATTGGATTGTGCTTTGGCACATTTTTTGAAGGACTAAAAAGAAAGAACGAGTTTGTTAACCAGCCATTTTGGATAAAAATTCAAAAACTGAGCGCATTTAAAAAATTGTTGAGACAACTTTTTTTAAAGAATTGAAAATTCTATGTACGGTTATTATCAGTACTCAAAAAGACAAACAATTTATCTCAATGACATTTTTCGATAAAAACCAAATTATCAGAGTTATAACATTTACAAAATCCAAAAAATCAAACGAAAACTATCATTTTAAGCCGAACAACGTACGATATGAAAAAATGTCAAGAGAAGAAAAATTTTTCATTTTGAGAGCGCTACAAGATTATCATAACAACTTTTTGCATTTTTACGAAAAACCGAAAATTCAAATTTGTATCGCACAAAAAATAATAAAAAATTAAAAATTCCATTTTGTGGCTAAACTATGCAAGATACAAAAAAAGATAAAGAGACAAAAATTACATTTTTGGACAAACAACACAAGCTATGAGAAAAAATGAATAGACAGAAGCTGCACATCCAAAATACAGCTACAAATTTTTCATCCACAATTTTTCGATAGGACGCTTAGTTTTTGTTTTTATCGCATAAAATAAGATTGAAAATTAAAAAAAAATTAAGGTTTTGGAAAAGGTCACAAGGAAAGAAAAAAAAATGATAGGCAAACTTGTTCACTCAAGGACGATTTACAAATTTGTTATTTATAATTTTTAGAAAGGGCGAGTAGTTTTTTTTCAACCGTAAAAAATAAGGATAAAAATAAAAAAATTAAATTTGTGGAAAAACGGCACCAGAGACAAAAAAAATGAACAAACAAAAGTTGTTTTAGCAAAAAAGATCTACAAATTTGTTATAAACTCTTGTTATAAAAATGCATCAAAAACAAAAAATTTACTTTTTGTAAGAACGACACAAGCTACAGTAACTTTTTATTTAACAAAATCTTACGCCTAAATTAGATCTATAAATTGGCTTAGAACCACTTTACATCAGTATGCGTATTTTCAGTTTAAATAATAAAAAATGACGTTGAAAATAAACAAATTAAATTTATGGAGAAATGACACAAGTTGCAACAAAATGTATAATAACAACATTTTTTGTATAGGATGTACACTTTTTTATAAATATAAAAAAAGACAATAAAATTACGTATATTTCAATACCAATGCATATAATGCATTGTGATAATATAAATTTATTGAAATGATAGATTTTTCGGGGTAGCTGAGAATAAAAATCAGTGCAAAATAAGGAGCAAATATTGAAGGTAATCATGAAAAATAAAATTGGTACATTATTTTGCACAATCTTAATATGCAGTACCAGCTTGAGATACATAAATAAATATGATATACATTTAATATAGTAATGTTGAACATAATGAAGAAAAGTTCAGATTTTGGAGAAAATCGAGGGCTAAGCACGAGATTCTTGATGAGAATGTGTTCGTTAAAGCCAAAGGAACTTTAACCAAAGAGAAATCACAATCAGCAAATTACAGTTGTCGATACTTAAAAGATCTGTGAACGAATATGGGGGAAATACAAAGATCGAGCGCGTAGCGCGAGGTAAATACAACATCCAGCGCAAAGCGCAAGATCAATATATTATCGAGCACGAAAACCAACAGTCGCGCGCCCCAGGCGCGCTCAAACTTGCGAGCCGCGCGCGCCGAGAATGTGTCCGTGCAGTGGGCAGATTTTTTTTTGACGTGTCAAGCCAAAAAATTATAAATTGAATGAAAATGTATTTTAGAATCTATAAATATATGAATGTGAATATGTAAGTGTTAAGAAACTTAAAAACTTTATTTAAAGTTCTAAATATTTAACTAAACACATAACCAGTATATTAATGAAAGATAGATTTAACAAAGTAATATAATACAAAATGTAAAGTCGAAATAGCTATTAACAGACGAGACAAAAGTCCACTACCAAGCTGATGTGTTCTAGAATTGAGGCCAAGAAAGTCGGATTACAAAAAGTTATCCAGTTTTAAAGAAATGGATGTGGAAATTGACAACCTCAATGTGACACTAACTTAAAATTGGAGCGGGCGCGTCCTGCGTATTGCAATAAAAAATTCTCTTTTCAGTTAACAATAAAAATTAAGGCATGGCCCTGATATATTAAGTTTTTGAATACGGATAAATAACGTTTGATGTGAAAAAGTTATCTAATTCCGAAAAAATCGACGGGGAAATTTTAGATCAAAAGTTTATAAGCTTTCAAAATTGGCTTTCGATATCGATTCAAAATCGAATTTTTCGCAAAAATAAGAACTTGCTTCCAAGATATTGTGATGCTGCATTAGAATAAAAAATGTTCGATCAAAAAAAATTATTCGGCTCCGAAAAAATTAAAATTAAAGATCGCGATATCACAGTGGTATGCCAGACGTTTTCTTTTGCTAAAAATCCAAAAAGAAGGAAAATATTTATTTTTTCAATTATTGATAATAATTTTAAGAAATATCAATGCGAAAAGGTTAAAAAGTTATTACTACGTTAAAATTGGAAATGAATTTTAACTGAAATTTTATTGCAAAATTTTTGTTATCATTGTATCAAAAAAATTGTATTTCGAAAAAAGAAGAAAAGAGGAAAAGAACCATTGTGAGAGGCTTCAGGTCTCGAGGAAAATTCCTAGATAAGAAGATCGGTGAGCACCATCGAAGATATCACAGAAGTAAGAATGCTGATAGAAAAAATGAAGGGCATTGCAGGAGGACCTTTAATGAAACTTGAGACGTGGGGCAACATGAGGAACCTTATGACTAATTAGCAGTGGTGTAGTCCTAAAAAAAAAAAGTGGCCTGGCGGTACACACACACACACATGTGTATATATATATATATATATGGGGTATAAATAAGCTTAAAATAAAACACGAATTTGTAATTTGTTTTTAGTTTTCTCTTTAATGTTTGTACTTCAAATTAAGATATATAACAATATTTATTACACAATTTCAGATCAGAATCCTTACAAATTTAAACGTACACTGTTAAAAGTGTTAAAAATTTTAATGTACATTTACTATACATTTGTATATTAAATCTAAAAACTCGGTCTATGAAATATCAATTACGAGGCTGGGTATTAAATTTCATATACATGTATGTTGATCAACTTTTAGAAAAGTCAGATAATTTCACTTTCAGCAAATTAAAAATAATCATGGCAGTAATTTTCAATTCTAAATGATGAAACATAATATTTTTTTCTAATTAAACATAAATTATACTTTGACAAAGTCCATGATCATCCCCCATCTAACTGATACAATTTGTCTTTAAAAGTTAAAAATTAAAAGAAAAAAAACTTTGTTCCTTGAATTAAACATATGAAATTTTTAACTTTTTCAGACAAATTACATATGCTCGGAATTGAAAAAAATGGTGCATTCTGAATATATTATTCTCAAATCACTTATTACAAAATTAATCATTTTTTAAATTTTGTAATTTTTACTTGCTTATTCACAAAAGTCCCGTACTAAAAGTTTGCCGACCACTTTTCCATGGACAATTGCCATTAATATAACTTTATTGTTGTCCTGAAGTGGGTTTCATTCTTTCTTAAAATTAAATGCTTAATATACTGTGCGGATGTTTAGGACACAATTAGGAGGAAATTAAGTTTTGGGTTGAAAAGCTTCTACCCCGCCTATTTTTGTTGACCCATTAGCCTATTTTCTGGTAAACTATCGCCAGGCTCGCGATGACCGATCCTTTCCAGCAGGCACCCTTTGCAATTTTTTACGATTCCATTAATATATAATTCGGCTAAAAATATCAAAATATGGCAAGCAATAATATTGTTGCTTATGTCAAACTGATAAAATTTTAAACTTCTTCAAACGCATTACGTATGCTAGGAATTGAAAAAAATGGTAGATTTCGAATATCTGATTCTCAGATCACCAATTTCGAAATTATTTATTTTTCAGAGTTCGACATTTTTACCTGCTTACTAACAAGTCTTCTACTAATAGTTCACCGACCACTGTTCTATAGAGTATAGACCATTGTAGCGTTTATTGCAAGTGCCTGAGACTCTAAGACTGGAGAGAGATAAATTTACGACCCGGGATATCCAGTAAATAGTTTACTGTATTCCGGATATTTTAAATGTTATCCATTACACTCCACCTATTACGATAAATATATTTTTATGGTGTTTTGTTGTCCTAAAGTTGGGGTTCCTTCTGACTCAAAATTAAATTCTAAATATTGTGCAGATGGCTCTTTTAATTCTAACTAGAAAAATTTTTCGTGCGACAAAAAGTGGCCTGGAACCGCCAGGCCTCGACTACACCACTGCTAATAAGCACAAATTGAGGGAAAAGCAGATTCAGGAATGGATTAACAGTCAGACAAGAGAGGCCAGGGATAGGGGGCTCGAATCTAGTGCAAGCTACATGTGATGGAGAATAGAAAATAAAGAATTTGTGTTGAATGAAGAAAAGGAGCAGATAGAATCTTGGTTTTTTCGAGGGAAGGCGAAGGAGCCATTAGAGGAGTTCTTTGGAACATTGCAGGAGGTAGGAAGATGAAAGGTGTTTAAGATTTTTTGGAGAAATTCGACATAATAGTAATTATGGAGACATGCATAGAGGCAGGTAGATAAAAAGACTTCATCGAAGGACTAGACAGAGACTACACGTAGAAGACCATGGCGGCGTTAAGAATAAAAAAAAGGTAGAGCAAAGGGGGAACAAAT
>CAKNWW010349365.1:0-14303 GCA_932074435.1 Andricus kollari | reverse complement strand
ACGTTCGAAAGGTTTAGACGAAGCACAAAGGATGGATATAGGACGGAAGTCTTGGGGAGAGGTAGGGTTAGATATTTTAGGAACTGGGCGAACAATCGCCTCTGTCCAGGCAACAGGAAATATTCCCACCTGCAGAGATGCATTGCAGATGTGCAAGAGAATAGGCCCAATGACTGGTAAAGCAAGGCGAATCATTTTAATTGAAATACAATCAGATCCTTCAGCATTTTAATTTACCTCGAAGAGTTTTTTAAAAAGGGTTTCTTGCGACATGTCAAAAAAGAATAATTTAGTATAATCAAAGGTAGAGGGAACTGAGGACGGGGAAGAAGTGCTGTTTTCAAGGAGTGTGGATTTTGTCGTTAAAGCTGTCAAAAGGTCTGCTAAGGAGAAATCGTTATCAGGGGCCAAGTGTTTAGAAGGAATGAATCCAAGCCGTGTCAAGAGAATCCAGATCTTTTTATTTTTATTTTTATTTTTGATAGAATTTTTATTGTATTAATTGTATGAGTCCCGGATTTTTGTTTGTACAAATTTCTTTTATTGAATCATTGATATAAGAAGTGATCCAAGGAGTAACCTTCTTCTTTGCTTTAAGGGTATGAAGAGGCACAAAATTATCAAAGGCTGAAAGATAAAAATGCAGTCAGACAAATCACCTTTCTATTTATATCCTTTTCAGTAAAAATGCTATTCCAGTCATAAGTACAGAGGTGCTCAAGAAATTCATTTTTATTTATATTGTTAAGATTGCGTATGGACAGAGGTGTTACACTAGAGAAGGTATTAAAGCAGAACTGGTATTGGATGCTGATAAGATCATCGTTTGAGAGGAATTAAATTGAGTGTTGAGTAGAACGAATCACTTTGTCTAAATCGTCAACAATCATCAAGTCAATCCATATACTAGAATGATCTGTGTGGTAGGTGTTATCATAGGGAACTATAGCTAATCCGGCAGAGATTACTACTGATTTTAAATAGGGAGTTAGATTTTTGGTAGCATTAAGATTCATGTTTAGGTCACCAGTGAGTACAATGTTATTATAATTGGGTATGAGGTAAAAAATGTAACATCTGAGTAAACTAGTTCATTCATCGTTAAAATGAAACATCAACAATGAACATTTAAAGAGTGTAAACGAATGCATAGGGCCGTGTGGAAGGCTATTGCGAACTTTAAACTAGTGCCAGAATAAGAAGGAGGAAATTGGACGACTTATTCAAGAATACAAAACAATTTTTGTGATCCATGCAACAATATCTTAAGATCAATCAATAATCCACATTCAATCCATGATCAAAAGTTATTCTGTAAACCAATCTACATCTCAATATGTATATGTGGGTCCAAAAAGTATAGCATTCAGAGGTGCAGTTTTCAGCAATCCAGAATTCAGACAGGCAGCATGTAGTCGCCTAACATGCAGTCATCCAGCAAAGAATGTTGCAGTTCAACGTCCATCAACATTAGTGACATTTTCGAGACGTCATCCCATGATTGATTATTCTCGCTATTTTTCTACAATTTAGATAGTATATTTAACAAAAATGGCGGAAAAAGAGCAATCAGTAGAATTAAAACTATGAAAACGCGTAGCATTATTAAAACACCAGCGCGGAACAATCAAACGTAAATGAAATAATTTTCAAAAATTATCCAAGGATTTCGAGTTGAACCCGGATGCCGACTTGAGACATCTAGATATCAAGAATAGATTATCAAAATACGCGCCTTTATGCGACAAACTCAAGAAAATGCAAAATTAATTCGATTTGCTGACCGAAAATTATAATCATCCAGTTATTTTGCTTGCCCTTTCTATTTATGATAAGCATTTGTTGAAAAATAAATATTCGTCCTTTAAAAACGAAAGTTATTTAAAAAAATGGTCTTTTTGGAAGATAGACATATTTCTTTTTCAAAGTGTCTAAACACGGAAAATATTTGTTGAACGCTTAATAGTCAATATCAATAAATTGAATAAAACGATTAATTAAATAATGTTTTGACCTTCAAAAATGACGGTTTAAAGTAAATTTGACTTTTCGATGGAAGAACCCTTCTTTAAGTTTTTGGGCTGAAAAGAAGGCTAGTGTTTTTGCTGAGAGAATATTGAGATTAATTAAGGAAAGTCGCGCATTGCTTCTTTGAAATGTGTCACATTGCCGAAGTAGGAATTAAGCGCAGCCCTTTTGTGATTTAAATTATATAAATCCACAATTTAATCACTTCCAATACCTCTTGATAAGACATTTTTTTGATATGCATTATTCTAATTTGTTTATGCTCGATCAAAAATGGTCTAGGAACATGAAAAAATTCGATGGATACACAAATTGAAATCTGATGATTGGCCATATACTGAGAGACAAACTTTCTTTAGGAAACTTCTTCTCTTCTTTCTCTTCTCGTTTTTTTGCTTAAATGCAAAAAAATGTATAGAATTTACTAATCTAATTGATTGACAAGTGTTCTATTATATATCGTTTTTAATTGACAATTCAACTATTACATGTTTCGTTGAGAATTCATATTTGACTAAAATTTCTCTATTTTCATGAAAATCACTGTATTTTCTCAGTTTTAAAAGCATTATGATCCGTGAAGTCTGTATTTTGTCTGAAACATAGTGTATTTTCTATACGAAAAATTATCTCAATGACACGTTCCTTAGCAAATAGAAAGGTAGTTACGAAACATTGGACCATGGAGACACGCAGTTTAATCTTGCGAAAATGTAAACAATTTCAAGAAGGAACAAAAAAGCATTAAGTGTGAAGATTTGTACCAACTGTTCTTTTCTACATTTTATCCACATATGTACAATTTGATATCATACAGCTAGTATTAAGCGAGCTGATTACTGAAAACCTTCAGCTGCCTTTCACGAACTTCTAAAAGAATCACTTTTCTCTCCATACAAAGAAAATGAGGCCGATTTTCGGTGCTCTTGTCTTCACCTTCATAATTTTCATTTATGAAACTGGTAAGTATAATAATAATTATTATAGTTTAATACTTGGAAAATTCACACATATACCTTCGACATCTAAATAGTTTGGATAATATATTTTAAAATTTTTTGTATCTGCAATGCAATGATAAATTACTGCAGCCCTACTTTATGAATTATTAAATTTATCGACTGTAGAATACGATTATGAGTTTAGAGTTGAAGTTGTTGTTTTGAGTGATTCGCGACTCGTCCTCGTACGTATTTCAGGCTGAGATCATCAGTACATTTTGCCTTTTGTGTGATCTCTGTGATGCTGGACCGTACGTACAATCTCGTCCTGAAGCAAATATTAAGACAAGTCGTAGATTGCTTGTATTTTTAAATCAATTTTTGTGTTGAAAATTCACAAATCACTTTTCCTTGTCTTTTTACAGAAACAGCAAATAGGTCCACCAAGAATAAAAAGGAAGACGCAAGCGCTTCACGCGCTTCGTTCTTCTACCTAAGAAGAATCGAAGCTGCTAAGAAAGAAAAGGAAGAAGAAAAAGCTTTCTCAGAGATGCTAACAAGAATCGGAGTCAATAAACCTTTTAAGAAAAAAGACGAAGAATCACCCGTTTCCTCACAGATGCTCCACCGACTAGAACTCACTAAGCCGTCTTCTTCGACAGCAGAGAACACAAATGGTACCTATGGCACTTCCAGAGCCACTAAACGTAAACTCGTTCCTAACCATGAAACACGGTCTGTACCTAAATCTAAGCCTAATCCTAGACGAACACGTGATACGAGCAATAGGCTTCCTACGTTTGAACAAGTCCAAGATCGATCAGGGGGCAATGGTTACAAAGCACATACGAACCATTATAGTCGCTTTCCTCAACCTCCACCTCACGTTGGGGGTAATTCTCTTACTCCGTATGAAAACACCATAGGCCACGTGCCTGTCTGTAGGTACATGGCTAACGAAGGATACTATTACCAAATACCTCATCAGCCTCCACCATTACCAGGAAATCACGGTTATGATCATTTGCATCAATTTAATGCTGCGATTCCTCCAAGTGGGTCTGCTTATTCAAAATCAACACAGAATGACGTCCATGATCATTCTTTTAAATTTTCCCTTGTGGCTTCTCCAAAGTGGCCTTTTTCTGATCTACAATTAACACCGACTTACGGTCAAGGTCTTCAGAATCATCAGTCTTCTTCTTATTCACAATCAACAGAGAATCATGATAATGATTTTTTGCTTAAATCCGATGGTGTGAGTCTTCTAAGTATGCCTGCTTTTGCTCCACCATAACCACAGAATGTCGGCCATGATCATTTGCTTCCATCTTATGATGGACTTCTTCCAAGTGGGCCTTCTTCTCAACATCAAGGTTTTCATAATCATCAGTCGCAAAATTATTATTATGCAGAGTCATCGGGGATGAAGCATTTAAATGAGTATCTAAGAAATCAGTATCCACCTAATTCTGGTGGGTCTGGTTCGGTTCATGGCTCGAGCTATCCTTATCAGAAGTAAATCTTCTGGTTAAATATGACAACTATATTGATAGCCAACATGGGTGAAAATCATATAGTTCACATTATGATGTCCCTGGAATATTATACGCTTGTATTTTGAGAAATAAATTTCTTGATTGCAGGGCTTCATTAGGTTTTTTTACTGATAATATCCTATCTTCCAATTAATTTTTCTTAAGGTGCCGTCCATAAACTATGTTACAAACTGAGGGTGTAGTGGGTCGCGCCAAAATCTATGGTTTTTGACAGAGGTAGGGGGCAAGTGAAAGCTGAAGTAATGTTACAAAATTATTTTCTAATTCCTGACTTTACACTTTTTCCTTTATTCCGCTCTTTTTCTTTTTTTCAAAGAATTATTTTTTGAGGATTCTTCTTTTTTCCTCCATTTTAAAGAAACTTTTCCTTTTTACCTTATTTTTATTTTCTCGCTTATAAATGCGAACTCAATCCATAGAACCTAACTGTAAACCTATTTTTGATTGAAACGTCAACTATTATATTTTTGATTCGGAATTCATCTAGTTTGGTTGAACATGCCACTATTTGGTTGTAAATTTAGTTATTATGTTGCACATGCAACTGTTCAGTTGAAAAGTCATATTTTTGGTTAAAAAATTCAACAATTTAGTTGAAAGTTGAATTACATTGTTATAAATACATTTTTTTTATTTTCTCTCTTTGGTGTTTTTTTGTTTATAATTAATTTATTTAAATAACTACGCAACTATTCAATAATTGATTGAAAATTTATGTTTCAGGTTGAAAATTCGTCTTTTTCGGTGAAAAGTAATCTATTTTGTTGGAAATTCATCCTTTTTGGTATAAAATGCGATTTTTGGTTGAAAATTAATCTCTTTTGGTTAAAAAATCAAATATTTGGCTCAAAGTTGAACTACTTTTTTAAAAACTCAATTGTTTTTTATTGAAGATTTATTATTTTAGTTGATTTATAGGTTAAAAATGCAACTATTTTGTAGAAAATTCTTTTTTTCAACTGAAAGATTAAATTATTTGGTAGAAAATAAACTCTTTTTGAAAATTTATAAAGTTTTGATTGCAAATACAAATATTCAGTTAAAAATGGAATTATTTTGATGATAATTAAACTAGTTGGTGGAATGTTAGATTTTTCTTTAAAGCAATATCTTAGAGTGAAAACTTCAACTGCTTTGTAGATAATTCGTGTTTTTTTTTTCAAAATTTAACAATTTTGTTGAAAGTTGACGTATTTTGTTAGTTCATCTTTTTCAGTAGAATAATAATATTCTTGTTGGAGAACTCAAAACTGTTAAGAAAACTGTCTTTCTCGATTCAATTTATCTAGTTTTTTTCATTCTTTCAAAATTCATAAGAAATATAAAAAAATGGTAACCTTATTACGAATTTTTGAAAAAAGGTGAGAAAAATTTATAAAAGCCGACCTTTTCAAACGGAAAAATGTTTCTTGTATAGTTTAAAAGAATGCTCAAACAACTGGGTTGATTGAAACAAGAAAAACCTTCATGTCTCATAAATCGCATGAATTAAAATGGATTTGGTCTTAATATCGGTCTTATAACTGATTTGATATATTTTCGTTATAATCGTTGATTATGGGACTTGAAAATGATTATAGGCTCCATCATAATAATTTTACCATTTTTTTTATTCTACCCAATCATTTATTAAACATTCATATAGTGTTGAAAGGATGGAAAACAGTTTATAATAATCAAATAGATTGGAATAACTTATGAAAAAAATAGTCACACGTCTTCATTAAGGTATGCTAATTTTTCTTTGATTAATATACAATCAACCTTGTAGTTGTTTTTTATTTGTTTGGTATCATAGTAAACAGAACAAACAATGTGTGTAAATAAAACCATTAATGTTACATCATTTTCATTCGAATTATAAAATAACTGAGTCCGCTAATTTTTACATAATATAAATGTTTAATAAATTAATAATTGAAGATGTAATCAATTGCAGGATTCTGGAAACGTCATGCATTTAAAAAAAAATTGTTGTTCCTACACTCAGAAAGCGATTTAGTTAAATCAACAAAAATGTTGTTGGGTCATCCATAGAATATGATTATTATATATACAACAAAATTTTTGGTAGACCCAACCAAATTTGTTGGTTGTTTTAACCAAATCTTGTTGAAAATTAATTTTCTAAATTGAAAACTCAATTACTTGATTAAAGGTTTAACTGCTTTCTTAGAAAATAATTTTTTGTCGAAAATTGAACCATTTTGTTAAGAATTGATCATTTTTGTACGAAAATACAACCGCTCTGTTAAGAATTCGTTTTCTATGTAAAATTCGTCCTTATAGATTGAAAAATCATTTTTTTTTTTAAGTTCTAGGCTGAAAATTGAAATTTCTTCTAAGAATTTAGTCTTTTTGGCTTGAAGACTCTACTACATGGCTGAAATTGCAACTGGTTTCAATTGTTGTTCAAAATATCTCTATTTTTGCGAAAAATCAGAGTATCTTTCTAGTTTTAAAAGCATTTTATTTCGTGAAACCTGATGTTCGTCGAAAAGATAGTATATTTGCTATATGAAAGATTATTTTAATAAAATGTCCATCATCAAACTGAAACTCAGCTACGAAACATTGAAACATTAAGACACACAGTGTAATCTTGAAAAATTGTGAATATTATCATGGAGAACAAATAAAAAAGGATTGGGTGTGGACATTTTTATTAACTGTTTTAATCCAGATTTTATCTACATCTGTGAAATTTTACATCATAAGTCTAGTATTTAGCGAGCTGATTTCTGAAAACGTTTAGTTGCCCTTTGCGAATTTTTAAAAGAGTCACTTTTCTCTCCATAGAAAGAAAATGAGTCCGATTTTCGGTGCTCTTGCCTTCACCCTTATCATTTTCTTTAATGGAGCTGGTAAGTATAATAATAATAATAATAATAATAATACTTTAATGCTTGGAAAATTCACACATCTTCCATCAGTATCTAAATCGTTAGGCTAATATATTCAGAATTTTTTGTTTGGCAATGCAATGTTAAATTACTTCAGCTATACTTTATTAATTTATTAATTTCTTTCTATGAATGTAAGTAAGAGGGATCTTTTTGTCACAAAACATGAATTTGGGAAAAAAATTAAAAAAGTGACTTATATTTTAAAAATTCGAATAAACTGTTAGATTTCCATGAAAGCCATACCATTACATACAGTTTCGGGGGGTTTTTTGAGTCGCAGAACACAAATTTTTGGTCAAAATTTAAAAATCCAAACAGTTGATCAGGTGCTTAGAGATTGCTTATCATCACCATGTGGGTTCCACAAGGGCCAGACCGTACGTACGATCTCGTCCTGAAGCAGATTTAAAGAAAAGTTTCCCGTAATTTTAAATACATTTTTGGATTAAAAATTCAGAAATCAATTTCCCTTGTTTTTTTACAGAAGCAGCAGATGGGCCCCCTAAGAATAAAAAGTCAGAACCACGCGGTTTACGCGCTCACGCAAAATACTTAAGAACAATACAAAAGGCTGAAGCTAAAAGAAAAAAAGAAGAGGAAGACCAACAAAAATTCTCAGATATGATAAGAAGAGTTAATGACCATGAATCTGTTCAGACAGAATACCAAGAACCACGCGATTTCTCACAGATGCTCCAGGACTTTGAAAGCGCTCATCCGCTTTCTTCGACCTATGGGACTTCGAGAGCCACTCAACGTCAACTCCTGCCTAACCCTCAACAGCGGCCTCTAACTAATATGCTTTCTACGTTTCAACAGGTCCAAGATCAATCAGGGGGCTATGCTAACGATGTGCATGTGCCTGCCGGTATGTACGTGGATAGCGAAGGATTTTATCACCAAGTACCTCATCCTCCTCCACCATCAAGAGGAAATTACATTTTTGATCAGTTGCACCAATTTAATAACGCGATTCCTCGAAGTGGGTCTTCTTCTAATACACAGTCAACGCAAAATTACGGCTATGATCATTCTGGTCAATCTTCTGTTGTGGCTCCTCCAAATTGGCCTTCTTCTGATCCACGATCAACACAGACTTACGGGCAAGGTTTTAATTCACCGGCGATTAATCGTTTCAATGAGTACCTAAGAAATCAGTATCCACCTAATTCTGGTGGGTCCGGTTCGGGTCAGGGCTCGAGCTATCCCTATCAGAAGTAAATCTTCTGTTTAAATATGACAACTATATTGACAGCCAATATGGGTGTAAATCATATAGTTGAAATTATCATGTCCCTGGAATATTATGCGATTGTATTTAGAGAAATAAATTTCTTGATTACAGGGCTTTATTAAGCGTTTTCTGCTAATAATGTTTTATCATTTATTTTGTTCACAATTCGTCGTCGAATCTATTTCCATTTATGCAGGCTAGCAGGTGACATATTTAAGATTAGCTTGCTTATGAAGTATGTATATGTACCTGGTAAATAAGGAGATATCTTTCTAATTAACATAGCGACATTGTAACCTTTTTTACAAATATTTTCAAATTCTATATGAAAAATAAGCTTTTTTGCAACTTCAACCTCACAGGAGGTTATATTTACAGCTACAGAGATTATAAGGAGGGCCTATATTTTGACTAGAGCTGTTGCTTCAGGAAATCTTAAATGCGATTTTTACATCGATGACCTTATAACAGAGGCTTAATCCTTGCAAAAAGCCGTCACACTTTGCAATGAGTTAATATTGCTCTTACACAATAGTGGATTTAATCTTAGAAAATTGGGATCAAATTATTCTCCATTAGCAAGTGAGTGTTTTAGCAATTCGCGAAATAAACACATGTCTCACGATCCAATAACGACTGTTAAAACTTCAGGCCCTCATTAGGTCTCTTGAACAGATTCCATCCCTTACACGGGTAAACTACCACGCGCAATCAACAAAATAACCGAGCGATCTATCTTATCGCAAACTGCTCATTTATTTGATCCATTGAGCCTGCTGGGACCAGCTGTGATTTCAGTAAGATCCTTATTCAATCATTGTAGAAATCTAAAATCGGCTGGGACGTCCCAGTTCTCCCAGATTTACGAAATTAATGGTTAGATATTAAAAACCAACTTGGCCTCTTAAAAAATGTTGAATATGGTCCAGCTTGTCTGAGACAAGACACGAGAATGTTGCTTAAAACTAAATTAAGTTATTCAGAAAGTTCAGTCGTGCACTGATGCAAATCTGCTCGAAAAATATTCGAGTCTAAGACAAAAAAACACGTAGTCGCATGTTGCCTTTGTTTTGTTAAAAATTAAAAAACTAGAAATGAATCAAAAAGATCGAAGGGTCCTTTTTTGAATAAGGAACTTGATACCGAGATAATCGCTATTCAACATAAATGAGTTCACTTCCTGGCGGAGAAGCCATAGATAAAGAACTAACATACCTAACATTCCACCTTCCCAAAAGCATCTGATAGTCTTACCATGCAATAAACACGTAAACACCTTAATTATTCAGAAAGAAAACATAAAATTAAAACACGCGGGAACGCAAGCAACTCTTTATGGTATACAATAACAGTATTGGCTAATCAACGGTCGTAATTTCACGCAACACATGACTGACAAATGCTTTAAATGCTTTCAAGCCAAGCCTCGCGAAATCGATTACATAAAAGAAAAGATACCTGATAAGTGTCTCCCTTATGCTCGACCCTTTCTCAACTTTATTGCGGCTCTATTTTATAAAAGGAAAACGCTATCGAAACCGCAACAGAGAAAAAGCCTACTTCTAGATTTTTACATGCTTTTCAACAAAGGTAATCCATCAGGAACTGGTCAGCGATCTAAGGACTTAAACTTTCCTGAGCAGTCTAAAAGGGTTCTTTTCTCCCTTGAGAGGGCCAGCACAATTTACTCTGATAACGACAAAAATGTTGCAGTTGCCAACACAGAATTAAAAGAACTAAACGAGTTTGAGAGGCCTTAGTGAATTCCTTTAGACACCATTTGATTCCTAGTGTAATGAACATATCACTGACTTACAAACAATTGCAGACGTATTTTACAGAAATTGAGGCATTTTTAACTTTCGTCCTCTCTTACTTTAAACACTCTTACCTGACTGTCCTCTGAACCAAACGATCTTCTTCGTCTGTCTCCCGGACACTTCCTCATCATTGCTTCCCTAACAAGCTTCTAAAAGCCAACCTATCGCAGCCTATGAGCTATTCATTCGTCCTGATGGCAACATGAACAGCACTTAAGAGGTAATTTCTGCTCCAGGTGGTACAGAGATTACCTTAACGAAATTATCACCTGCAGCAAGTGAAAGAAACCTGTCCACCAACATAACATAACAAGCTGATTATCTTTCAGCATTCAACATTTTCTTTGTTTTTAGTCTCAGAAAATATTATATCTACTGTCTTTAATTCTCACAGCAGCGCCGCCAATCCTTTAGTAAATGTCTTTAATTCTTAAATCAATGTCTTTAGGTCCTCACTAAATATTTTTTAATTTTTACATCAATGTCTATAGTTCTTAGCAAATGTCTTCAATCTTTACATCAATATCATCGATTATTTTAGCCAATGTCTTTGGTTATAATTCGCGGTTTAAAGGCCTAAATAGTTTTTGAAGTTTGGAAAGATACAAAAATAAAAAAATTTCAAGTGAAATCGTTAGCAATCTATATTTTCTCTACTTGGCAAATAAGTAGCCAAAGTTGAAAAAATCGATAATTTCAAGGACAAAATAATATATCTGTACTTTTTTGTAGGCGAATGTACCAACAACCAAAAACCAATTTTTGACAGATCCCGGAATTGAAGCGCAATATTAAGTACATGTATGAAATATTGTTACTTTAATTGAAGAAAATATTTCTCCCAATATTTGATTGAAGCTGATGGTGCTAAAAAAATGTTTGTTATAGTTTCAATAGTTATTTTGCTTGCTCTTTCTATATATTATGAGCATTTTTCAAAAAAATAAATATTTGTCATTTAAAAATGAATGTTGATAACAAAAACTTGTCTTTTTGGAAAAAAGGCACATTTCTTTCTCTAAGTGTCTAGACACGAAAAATGTTTGTTGTACGCTCACCGAATTCCAGTTAACCTAGATGGGGTGTGTATCTTAATTTGTGTATGTCTGAAGAAATCTTTACTTTTTCCGTTAAATAGTCAGTATCAATAAATAAATATTCAATAAATGAATAAATTAAATAAGGAAAATAATTAAATACTGTTTTGAACTTCAAAAATGGCGATTGAAAGCAAATTTGACCTTTTCATGAAAAAGCGTTCTTTAAGTTTTTGCTCTAAAAAGAAGGTTAGTGTTTTTTGCTTCCAGAATATTGAAATTAATGAAGAAAATTTCGCACTTATATTTCTGAAACAACTTTTTTTTAACATTAGTCCTGTGCTTAAGCGACATTAGATATACCGAAGCATTAATTTTTCGTTCTGTTAACTACTATTATAAAACTAGGAAAAATATATAATAGCAAATTTTGTCCATTGTAGCAATTTTAAATACCAAGAGCTTCAATTTGAGCCACATCCTAAGAAAATTGGACTTAAATAAAACCTTTCAGCACAGGGGTCTGAAGAGAAAAATTGCTTCTATTAAAAATGTCATGTATTTTATAAAATTTGCTAATAAAAACCGCTTGTTTTTCATAGTTATAATCGAATACGATAACACCTATCAGATGCAATTCTTTACAATGAAGAGGTTTTATAGTTGTTGCAAAGAAGAGGGTGCTTTCTGTAAATCTAAAATTTTTAGTATGTTCGTATATTCAGAAACGAGTTTGTTAAATCAACAAAAATTTTGTTGGTTTATCCACAAAATATGGTTATTTTATATACAAAAAAATATTTGGTTGACTCAACCGAACAATTGAGTTGTGTCAATCAACTATTTTGTTAAAACAACCCACATTTGTTCGATATAACTTTATTCTAAACAAGGCATGCATACATCTAATTTATTTATACTTTATCAAAAATGTTTTAGGAACATAAAAAACTTCGAGGGACACACTACTTCCCCCTTTTCCTCATTTTTAGTTAATTCCTCTTTTTGCCCCTATTTAAAGAAACTTCTCTTCTATTTATCTTCTTTTTTCGCTTCAAAAAATGTATCTAACCCAACAATAAAACACAATTATTTTTTAATAAAAGTTAATTCTGATCAATTGAAATGTCTACTATTATATTTTTAAATCAGAAATAATCTCCTATGTTTAAAAATTCTTTTACTTGGTCAAGCATTTAATGATCTTGATGAAAATTTAACTAATTTGTTGAGAATCCAACTATTTTGTTATAATCTTCCGTTTTGGTCAAAAATTTAACTACTTGGTTAAAGAATGAACCACTTTGTTAGGAAATTATTACATTGGTTAAGATTTAACACTTTTGATTGAAATTCATTTTTTGTTATTCAAAATTAATTTTTTGACCTGAAAATGTAACTTATCAGTTTTTGGCTTGAAATGTATCCTTTTTAATTGAAAATTCAACTACTTTAATAAAGGTTTAATTACTTTGTTATAAAATAATTTTTTGTAGGAAATTCAACTATTTTTTTTAAATTAATCATCTTTGATCTAAATTTTAACCATTTGGTAAAGACTTTGTTTTTTATAGAAGATTCGTCCTTTTGGAATGAAAATTCATTTTTTGGTAGAAAAGTTCTAGGCTGGAAATTGAAATGTATTGTAAAAACTTGGGTGTTTAAAATTTGTCTATTCTCGCGAAAAATTACAGTATTTTCCCTGTTTTAAAAGCATTATATTTCGTTAAGCCTGCTGTTTGTATAAAAGATAGTATATTTGCTATGTGAAAAATTATATTCATGACACGTCCCTTACTAAGTAGAAACGCAGTTACGAAACATTGAAACACTGAGATGCAAAGTGTGATCTTGAAAAATGTAAAACTATTTCAATATGAGCAAACAATGAAGGATTAAGTGTGGAACTTTTTGTCCTCTGTTATTTCCTTGACGTTATCTACATATGTACAACTTCGCATCATACAGGTAGTACTTATCGAGCTGATTATTGAAAACCTTCAGTGGCCTTTCGCAAACTTGTGAAAGAGTGACTTTTCTCTCAATAAAAAAATGAGACCGATTTTTGGTGCTCTTGCCTTGACCTTCATCATTTTCTTTAATGAAATTGGTGAGTATAATAATAATTATTATTCTTCAATGCTTAGAAAACAGGTTTTTCGTATCACAGGATACAAATTTGGGCTCAAAATTCCAAAAGTTGACTTAAATTAAAAAATTTTTGATTAAAGTTGTATATTTTCAAGAAAGTCCGTTTGAAGGTGTTTTTAGAATCACAGAACAGGAATTCAGCTATGCGCCTACAGAAAAGGGTTTCGTACCCTATAGCCCTAATCAATTTTAGTGATGATAAACGATTCCCCACCACCAGCAAACTGTTATTCATCTGGTCTTTTGTTGAATAAAATATTAAACAAACAATAATTTATGCACTGCAAAATGCTAACTCAAACGAGTTTGGACTGCCAGCCGAATCGACACCCTGAGAAGTGTTGCAGGAAAATAATTCCGCCAGTACAGTATTAGTTAGATCACGGATACATGTTGTTCCGATTCGAAAAAAGACTAGAGGGGCAACAGTGTGCTGGTGGTCAGAGATTGCCTATATTCATCACGTGAGGTCCACAATGGCCAGACCGTGCGTACGATCTCGTCCTGAAGCAGATAGCAAGACAAGTCATGGATCACCTGTATTTTCAAATAAATGTTTGTATTCAAAATTCAGGAATCACTTTTCCTTGTCTTTTCACAGAAACAGCAGATACGTCCTCTGAGGAT
>CAKNWW010349352.1:0-30529 GCA_932074435.1 Andricus kollari | reverse complement strand
ACAAGGCTTATGAGGACATTGAACTTTTATATGGTTGCGAATGTGGTCCTTCAAGTGTACCAACAGGTGAGGATAAGTGTCGACTTCCTTCTTACACATATCGACCTCGCAAACATATTTTGCTTTATCATTCGCAGCATGATTCGACTTAGTTTTCTGAATCTTGCGCTTCAAGTTAATCGAATGCATACGATATAAATGCGTTCTAAGAGACGCCTCTTGATCAAAAAATCTTGGACACCTTTTGTAACCACACTGAACCTTTCGACTAACATTTCTGTGGTAGGCGTGATGTCGTAAATGGAGCATTAAAAGAGGTGTCTCGTAATAACAAAAGCGGCAGTAAAAGATACTGAAAGATCTGCAATCAAAATTATTGCAATTCAAATTCATTGTTTTTTTTTTTTAATAAAAGGGCATTAATTTATGATTACCCGCACCCAATGAGAGAAATGTTTTGTAAATATTTGAAACACATTATTGAAACTTGAAGTCGCAAGAATTATAATGATGAAAAATTTATCAATTATTTTCCGTTTATATCTTTAAGTGTATCGTTATTGGATTGTCATATTATATTTTCTTTTATATGAAATCTTTCACTTCCAAGAACCAACATTAGGATAGAGAGAAAACATCTAAAATTGTTGTTCGCCTCTATTCTACAAATTTTATTAGATTGAATAACTCGAAGTTCGAGAACCCACTGTCCTCCTGATCGAAGGAATGAGTTATAATAGAATTATGTCCATTTATTAGCATAGTAACAACCATTATTTTTGGAGTAGATAAATTTCTTTGATAAATTTCTATAAAAAGACTAAGAAGTTTTAATTCAGAAGAGAAAGTTTTTAAGTTATATAATTGTAAACATTATGAACAAGGAAGTTTTTAATAATAGGTAGAGATCTGTACAAAAATATAAAAATGATAAATAAGAAATAAAAATCAAAAACAGAAATGAGGTAAGCATTTGACTGTAGACAATTTGTAGTTACTTTAGTAAGAAACAGAAGCAAAGTTGAAAATGTGATTTAAAAAATTTGTAGAATGTAAAAAATAAATAACTGAATTAAAGTTTAAAAAGTTAAAAATGTAAATAAAAACACTTTTATTATGAGAGTCCTGTTCCTTTAAATTGACTCAATCTTAAGTAAATTCTCAAAATTAAGTCAGTTTACGACAGCAGGGTGCTTACTCACTCCTCCCATAACAAAAATATTGCTATTTTCAATTTTAGCTTTTTAAACTTGAGTCCACTCGTTTATTTTTTACATTCTACAACTTATAAATTACATTTTCAACATCACTTCTCTTTCTTAATAAGGTCAATACAAAGTGGCAATAGTCATATCCTGAACTCATTTCTTATTTTAATTTTAATTTCTTATTCATCATATATAGATATTAGATCTCTACCTATTATTTAAAACTTTGTTCTGATCATAATGTTTACTATTTCATAACTTGAAAAACCTTCTCTTCTAAATTCAGACCTTTTAGTCTTTTCATACACATTTGTAAAAAAAAAATTTGTCTACTCCAAAATTCTTCTATTTAAAATTCTTTCTATTTATTCTATTATTTCTATTCTTTGACCAAAATTCTTTCTATTTAATTATCTTTTGCAATAGAATATCACATGATAAAAATATATTTTAAGAGTGGGGATTCATGGTATACAACTTCAAAATCCCTGATTTCATACTTTATATTAATTTTTCTAATATATTCTTTAAGAGTTATTAAAAAAGTATTAAACACTGATAGAAATAAGGGTATCTTACTTCTCTATAAAGTTTGACACAATAAAAAAGCATTTTGTACTTTTTTAAAATAATTTCATCAAAATTTTAGGTCACATAACCTAAAATATTTATGAAATTACAAGAAGCAAACCGAATTTCAAATATTAATTGCACATTAAAAACTAGTTTTCCGTGCTTTATCTAGATAAGAAAATAATTTTATGATATTTTTGACTGAGTCGAATCGCCCAGAAAAATTCGAGGAGTTGTAAATGGGATCGACTAATCGTCCCAAAAATTCGGGACGACTAGCCAAGTTTATAAAAAATACTCGACTACTCATCCTCAATTCCGGGACGACGAGATATTCGAATATTATTACGTATTTATATGCGATTTTAAAAGTTTCATAATTATTATTTCACTTTGCACAAGTTTTAAAATCTGTAATAGAAAATTTCATTCCCACTATATATCGGACTAACAGCTGTATGCTTTTATAGGTTATGTTTACAAAAACAAGTATCGAAAAGTTTATCCACACGTTCACGCAACTCATTATGGTAATATAACTTCAACATACCTTTTGTTTTTCTTCTCTAAAGCTGTTGAATATAGGGTTTATTAATTAATATCACAAATATCACAGCACGTACGAAACAGCTGATCCTCTACAACGCCGAATAGCGCGGGACTTTGCCACCTTGGGGTCCTGCGGCTTTTCGGGAAGTATAGTTGCGCATGGATATGCGCATACGTCTTCACGAATTTTCAACTACATTTGATTGAATTTTATTTCAATTGCGTGGATGAACGAGATTTCAACCACAAGAGTGGTTGAAAAGTGGGTGAATTTTCAACATATTTCTAACAGTGTAGGTTATGGCCCCTTATCACACTTATTGCGTGTATACATTTTTATAATTCATCGAAAAAACCTTGAAAACTGTAAGACTTTATTCTTTTTCGGTTAGAATATTTGATTTGATTTGGAGAGTAAAAAATGAGGCACACGTTTTTTATCATGTTATTGTTTGTTCTTTATTTCACATAGACTTTTCTCTGCAGATTTAAATGATTGAAGGAACTTTCCTTTTTAACCATTTTTGTTGGTTACATACATAGTTTATAAGCAATTAAAAACAATACCTTTGAGATACAAATTTAATAATTATATCTCGGAAGGACAATCTTGAAACTAATAACGTCGTCATCTCACATATATGTAAGATAAAGACCACTTACGTATCCATTTTTACTCTGATGATGCAATAGAATATTCTTTAGTTACATTTGTTAAACCACTTATTCACTGAAGCATAAATCAGTTTTTCCTCTACATTGCGAAAATGAGGGTCTATACTTTCCTTTTCACTCTTGCGGTCATCGTTAGTTCTGTTGGTGAATATACTAATATAATATATCTATCATTTTTATTATATTTTATATAATACATGCGTGAATACGTCAATTTCTCAGGCCTGTGGAGCGAACATAAAGTCCCCCTTTCCAGCTTACATTCATATAATCGCCATTTCTATATTTATGTCCTCAACAATTATGACGTCATAGTAGTGTGCCGCTGAGCGGGAAATCCCGAGGAACGAGACGGGACGAGACGAGACAAACCTGCTGTCTCGTTATTCCACGTCTCGTTTTGCCTCATCTCGTGGCGTATTTTCTCGTTCCTCGCTTCGGCTTTTACGAGGAATGCGATATAATTATGTGCGCTAGCAGAGCGGATAGCTCGCGGAGCGCTCTTTTTCGAATCTGACGCGCTATGGGGTCATTCATATATTACGTAAGGTATTTTTCTTTTGTTTATATCGTTGTGTCCTTCTCAACTTCACAGCAATTCTGTTTTTGTCTTTATTTAAACAAAAGAAAAACGTCTTACGTAATATATGAACGACCCCTAATGCTAATTAGCATTCTTCATTGAATAATTAAAGTCGAAATCTGATTACATATTACACTTGTATGTCCATTACTGATTAATGTGATATCAAACACGACTGTGTTACGATTTTTTAGAAGATTTAACTTTACTCTATTAGTATTTTGCTTTGTTCTTATGAATAATTTATTTTGCCAATTATAACAACAGAATACATGAAACAGAGATGTAAAAAGATAGTTAGATTTTCAGGACAATTGTAGTTTAAGGAATTTAACAAATATTAAAATATTTGGAATGTTTGTTAAATTCTTGAAATATTTGGAAATGTTTGCGACTTCCTTCAACTCTTTTAAAGTGTGAAAAATCTATGTGAAATCTTGAACTTTTTGTATTGGAATCTCTTGAAATTTCATCAAGATCTTTGAAATCTTTGTGAAATCTTTTAAAAAGTTTCAGAATTCTTTGAAATATTATTGAAATCTTTTTCAAGTTTTTGTAATAATTCGAAAATATTACAATATTTAAAATATTTGAGAAATCTTTAAATATTTGGAAATCTTGGTGAATCCCAGAGAGCCTTTTAGTATCTAAAAAATCTTTGTGAAATCTTTTGGAATCTTCAAAAGTTTTTCAATATTAAATAATATCGTGCGGTTGGGCGAAGTTGAAATAAAAGAAAATAATTTTTTAATTGCAGATTTGGAAAAATCATAAATGTTATTTTTGCTTCCTAATCTGCATAATATAACTAATACTCCAAATTTCTTTAGATTATTTCTTGAATTTCTGTAGGAAAAATTAATTTTCGTATCAGCACCTGAAAGCTAAAAAAAAATTAGAAGCTCTGCATCTCATTTGTTCAATGCTTTGGAAGCACATTTTGAAAATCACAAATTTTTTCAATTCTAAAAAAATTATTCATAAATTTTGGAGCTGCTACACGGAAAAAATAAGCTTTCGAAACTTTACTTGACTTATCACCCATTCTAGGATAGTCCACTTTTTTTTAGAATCTCATAATTTTTATTAAAGAACCTTAGACTTTATCGAACAATTGAAAAAAGTCATAGAATCATTGGAATACAATCCAGGAATAGCAGTTGTCGAATTTGTATTCAATAGATTTAAAAAGAATTCTAGACAAGCATTCAATTTTTTATAAAAAGTCCTCCAGGTTCCAAAAAAATTTAAATACAATAACTCCCTGGCACATAAACGAATAACTGATTTCCGAGTTGTCGAAGAATTCGTTGACTGTCGCCTTCGTGATCTATATATGCACAATGACAGCCACTTTGGACGCTTGTGTTAACACGTAGTAGCATTCATATGTGAAGTGGTTTATATAAGGCCAAATAAAGTCGGATTAACCGCCAATGGAAAATTATACGCGGAGTTAAATAATAATAACATGCAATAATACAAAATAAAGAAAACATTCAATAATTATATTAAAAATTGCCTAATTTGAAATTACAAGCGTTAATAAAAGTTTAAAACTTGCAACATAAAGAGGGATCTTATTTCATAAAATTTAATTTTCATCCGTTGAAATATATGTTGGGTTAGCCGTGGGGTTCAGTAGTTAGGTATAAGTTGCGTTCGCTGCGTAAGATATAGGTGTTAAGTAGGTCTAATTCCGCCGCAGATCGAACTGTGAGAACTTCTTTATTTTACTTCGACTCAGCCAAAACCCAACTTATACACGTCAAGAGGGACACAAAAAGAAACGTTTCAGTGCTAAGGCATTGCCGAATTCTAAAATTTTTTACATACATGAACGTACAAATATACATTAATGAATACTCCTATACATACAAGAATATAGAAACACACATACACAGTTATTTCGTAGGGGTAAATGATCAAATCGATTGTGTGCTAATCATATGAGTTTATATGAGTCTTATGACTGACTTATTTATTACTTATTATGAATTGAAGTTTCATAAAATTTTAAAAATATGTAGTGGTCAAAGTGATTCAAGTAGTTACGCATTTTCGATCTTTTAAATGTCTCGACAAATATATTCTATTTGCCCAACATTAGACACCACAATATTTGTAAATTCTACTTTGAAATATGAAAAATTAAATTAGTGATGAATTGTTTAAACTTCAAATGACTTAAAAATATACCAAACTTTTTACCTTTCTCTTTCATACATTCTATGGTTATAATTGGCAACATACATTTTTAATCAGAACGAAATAACAGACAAACAGAGTGAAGTTAACTCTTTAAAAAAATCGTAGCATAGTCGTGTTTGATGTCAAATTAATCAGTATTGCACAAAAAGTATAACATGTAATCATATTTCGAATTTAACTATCCATTAAAGAACGCTAATTACAATTAGCGCGTCAGGGTGGATAAATAACGTACCGCAAGCTTTCCGCTCCAGCAGCGCACATCTGTCGCATTCCCCGGAAAAAGGAAGGCGATAATAAGGAAGTATAAGACCGGTTGAGGAAGAATATGGCGAGACGAACCGAGGAATGGGCAGAGATATAATGGCCATTACATACCAACAAACTTGAAAAGCGGCTCTTAAGGTCGGATCCTACGGCTCTCACTGAAAACATACAGGTATCAATAATGCCCCTCTTCTTCCCGTTCGCGCATAATATACTACTGAGCTTACAACAACAAAATTACTGTTGAACAATACAATGGAATTTTCAACCAAACAGTTGAATGTTCAACCTACAAAGGCGAATTTATTCGAGGATAGTTGAATTATTAAACTGGAAAGCTCAATTTATAACAACAAGATCATTTTCAACCAATGAAGATGCATTTTCGGCCAGATAACAGAACATAAAGAAATTGTTTTTTTTATTTTTCACGAAACAGTTGGTCTTAAAAACAAAGAGTTGAATTTGAAATCAAGGCAGAAAAATTTTGAACAAAATAATTCATTTTTTCCACAAAATGATTGCATTTTTAAGAAAAGAAGAAATTATTTGCAAGTGAGATTTTGTTTTTAAATATAGTTAATTGTCATCGTAATAATTTCTAAACCAAAATGGTATCAAGCTCTTTTTTAAGTTTGTTCAACAAGGAACATTAATCCTTTGTTTCTTTTCGCATAGTTAAGTTCGCAGTCAAGCAGAGATTGCCTTGACACTCTCCGCCCGGTTCACTGTCACTCTTCTCATTCTCGTCGTATACTTCAGGCTCCTGAGGAGCAGCCTCTTCGTGCCAGGGACAGGTCGCCTTCTGGTAGCCCTCCTTCTCCTAAAGTACTTGGATATGTACTTGGACAACTTGGATACATTCGGCTTATTCCCCGCACAAATCAGAATATTCGATTTGAATTTCGAAGCTACGATTTTCCTGCGGGTTATCCAATTAGGTTGCGAATAGGAGGAAAACCCTATAGTCCCGTGTCAACCCAAGAATATATTGTATTACCAACATCACATGGCGACATTTTTGCAATATTAAAGTATAGCGGGTTTCTTCGTTCAATTTATGCGACAAATACTGCTAAATAAAGAATTAAATTAAATATGATAAGCGGCGCAGTTGGTACTTTGACCCCTGATGAAATCCGAGATTGTCTAGTAGGTGAGAGCCACCCAATCTTCCCTCAAAGTTTTATTAAAGCTTCAGCAAATTACGATTCACTACAGTGCGAATGGAATCATAATAGTGAAGGCAACACTGGTTCTTCTTCTTCTGACAGACAACATTCACTTGAATGGACTTCGCCTCAGGAGCCTCCTCTTCATGCCGAAACAAGGTCGCCTCCTGGTAGGCCTACTTCTCCTAAAGTACTTGGATGCGCACTTAGACAACTTGTATACATTCGGCTTATTCCCCGCACAAATCAAAACATACGATTCGAATTTCGAAAATACGTTTTTCCTGCTGGTTATCCAATCAGGTTGCGAGTAGGAGTAAAACACTATAGTCCCGTCCCAGCTCAAGAATATATTGTATTGTCAACATCGAATGGTGACATTTTTGCAATATTAGAGTATAGCGGGTTTCTTCGTGGAATATATTCGACAAATAAGTCTCATGCGAGAATGAAAATAAATATGATAAGCGGCAAAGTTGATAATTTGACCCCAGATGAACTGCGATATTTTCTTGTAGGCGAACGCCGGCCAATCTTCCCTTGCAATTTTAATAAAGCTTTAGCAAACGACGATTCAATACAGTTTGAATGGAATTCTAATAGCGAACGTAACCCTGGCTCTTTTCTTCTGTTTTTGCTACCTATGAAACAATTCAAATGCGAATAGATCATACAAACTATGTGCTTGGGCCAAACCAAGAATATATTGTATTATCAACATCCAGTGGTGACGTTTTTGCAATATTGGATTATAGTGGGACTCTTCATGGAATATATAAAATAGATAAAAATAATGCTCGAATAAAAATAAATATAATAAGCGGCGCAGTTGATAATTTGACTGCAGATGAAATAAGGTGTTGTCCAGTAGGCAAAAATCACCCAATCTTCCCGAACAGTTTTATTAAAGATTTTGCAAATTGCGATTCACTAGAGTCGGAATGGAATCCCAATAGCAAACGCTATCCTGGTTCTTCTTCTCGTGCCAGACAAAATGCACCTGCCCAGACTTCTGGTCAGTAGCTTCCTCTTTATGCCAGGTCAACTTCTCCTCCGGGCAGGACTCCTTCTCATGAAGTACTATATCATTTGTGAATGAAAATAAATATGATAAACGGTGATGTTAAGAATATGACATCAGATGAAATGAAGAAGTGTCATGTAAGGCAGACATTACCCAATCTTTCCACGTCTTTTTATGAAAGTTGTCGCAAATTGCGATTCACTGGAGACTGTATATAATTAATTCAATAAAAAAATTGTAAAATAAAACATAATAATCCTTGTAGCCTGAAGTTGGATCAAAATTAAATTTAAACATTAAAACATCCTTGTACTTTTTTACTCGAATTTTCAATTAAATTGCTATTTTTGAAAATTTTATGTCAGTGCAAATAACCAAATTTTACGTAAGAGTTTATGATTGTTAATACTAAAAACCTGTGAAAGAGCTCTAATTACTATAATGGCCCGGCAGTTGAAGCTGTCAAATTAATTTTAGTAATTTGTTCCATTTTGTGGGGTAGTGATTGCCATCTTATTGATTTAAGATGTCTCCTTTTTCGGCTTCCCTGTTACCGTTTCATGTAAAAGATTAAAAATGTTTTCTTTTGAATAACTGACGCACTGACTCTAGTTTCGATTCTAATTTATTAAAATTTAAGAAAATACAATAGAAAACAGATAGTACAATTCCAAAGGATTCAAGAAAACACGAGCGATTTCATATTGAGAAAGGATGTGACTTGTGAGGTTGACACCTTTCCCGGAACCGTTGCACTTAGTTGACAACTGCACTGGGAATAGGTACAATCTTCGAACGGTATATGTATGAGTACTCTCCTTGCAATTATTCATATTGTTGTATTTTCTCTTTCCTTCTCTCTGGTTCTCACGTCTTGTAAGTACAGGATGTAAAAGATGACCGATAAGTAACAATATTTGTTATAAAAAAATATAATATAAAATATTATTATAATATTATTGAATATTAATTCTTAAAGTAATATTATTTGAGGATAAAATCATTTGCTTTTTTCGACAAGGTCGAGTAGATCATACAAACGTGTCATTCGATGTCATTGGTTAATTTTATAAACGAAGGATATAAACAAATGTTCGGAGTGGAAGTTATAAAAAGAAAAATTTTGATTTTAGTTATTGTTAGGTGATGAGCAAATTTTAGTAATACAAATTTTTATTTGCTATAATTTATTAATTCGATAAAGGAAAATGATTTTTCTTTGCCTATAGATGTCCACCTTATTTTTTTATAAATTATAACCTTCTCGTCTATCCGTGGGGAAAAATTGTTAATTAGGATTTCAAAGTCGTTTCAAAAGGTTTAGTGTAATATTGAAAATTTGAAAAGGTTTTTCATAGTGCAAAGATTTCATGAGATTGCAAAGTATTTAATTAAATTTTAAAGAATTTAATTATATTTCAAGGGGGTTTAAAGAATTTAACACGACCTTACCAGATTTTATGGGAAATGTAACTTAGATGAAGTTACAACTTTCATTTGATGCTACTGAATTCTCTGTTGTTAAAGATTCTGGGGCACTAACGAACACATTCTTATCACGTATCTCGTGGCTCGCATGTTTGGGAGCGTCTAAGGCGCGCGGTTTTATCTCGCGCGTCGCGCTCGATAATCCATTTACCTCGCGTTTCGCACTTGGCTGTTTTCGTTTTTCGCACATAGCGCTCGGTTTAGATAAAAAGAAGAAAGAAAGAAGCCCTAAGGAACACATTCTCATTACACTATCCGCACATAACAAATTTGTAGATTTTTTTTGGATGGATAATTTTTGTCTAACCATGTTTTTTCGTATCTTGCATAGTTTGACAGCAAAATGGCATTTTTTATTTTTTCTATTCTGTTTTATGGGATCAAAATTTGAATTTTCAATTTTTCAAGAAAATTGAAAAAGTTGTAATGACAATTTTATAGGGTATTTAAAAAGTAACGTTTCTCATCTTATGACTTTTTTCATATCGTACGTTTTTTGGCTTAAAATGTTCATTTTCGTTTGTTTTTTGTATTTTTAAAATGCTCTAGCTTTTTGAATTTTTATCCAAAAAAGCTGGTTAACGAGCTTGTCCTCTTTTTTTAGGGCTTAAAAGAAAGTGCCGAAGCCCAATACAATCGGATAAATTGTTTGAAGATTATCGTGCCTACAGACAGACAGACAACTTGGTAAGAATAGTTTTTTCTAGCTCAGAGTGTCTCAAAACGTGGAATTTTGATGAAAACTGACTGAGTCAAATTTTACAGAAAATCAATGCCTTCTCATTAGAATGAGAATATAAAATAATCTGTTGGTAATCGCGCTTCGCGCTCGATTATATATTTCTCTCGCGCTCGATAATGCATATACTTCGCGCTATACGCTCGGTCCTAGTATATCACTTGATTTGAAAAAATGTATGTACATTTAAAAGTCACTAAATTATTGGAAATTCCCAAAAATATAGAAATTTTGAAAAAATTAAATTTCAAACATTCAGCTCTTGTCAACTTTACTTGCCCCGGGGTATCAATCCGAATCCAGACGGCGCTTGATAAGGTCAATTTCGTGGTATTCAGCAGGTAATCAGCTCCATTCTTAAAATTGAGGAATCTTGGCATGTTGAGGTCTTCAAAGGGGCATTTCTTATTTCGCGAATAATTTTCTCCAGAAAATCATTCAAATCTCAAGCAGTCCGAAATTCCTGTCACACTGCAGGAAACTATGTCCCGTCGCCACGAATTTATGTTACACGGATTCGACAAGTCCAAAATGTACCACGTACATGAATTTGGGGAATTTTCGGACATTGTTGATCAAATTGAAGATGCAAGTCGCAATTTACGTTGACCGTCGACCTCCCTCGGCCGCATTTGACAAACACATAAAACCTTGGTTACTGGGATACACGTGAATCCCAAAATTATAGTGAGATACCAAGCGCAAATAAAACATATCACTGTGTGTTAGAGTTGGCAGTGGTATGACCTGCTGAAGGTCAACGATACAGCATGTGGTGTTCTAAATTGTCGTTGTAACATCGACAGTCATGTGTGATCTAGCAAGATTTGCTTTAGAATGATGTTCCAATAAAGTCGCTCTTGTTGTTTGGATGACCAGTTCATCTTTTGTCGATTTCAGTGTAGCATGTAATTTGTCGCGTGATTTGCAGGTGTCGACGCGAAGACGTCCAAATTTCAAATTTGGAAAATCTTATTTCATGAAACTCTTATATAAGTCGATTGTTATCGATGTAGTGGTGTTACATCCCGAAATTTTACAAAATTTGATGTAACGCCTAGCTAGGCGGACCTAGCTTACCCCACATATTTGCGCCTAACTATTAACTGAAAGAAATAGCATTACCGATCTTCTCTGAGTTTTTACCTATGTATGGTAACTGCACTACGGTCGGTAAGACAGAAACGACAAGATACTAAAGGTATTGCCATGAAGGGATGAGAACTCAGAGGCTACCGATAACTTAGCATACGTTCGGTTAATGAGAGATTGTAATTGCAGACTCTAACGTTATAAGATAATTAAGTATAATTAATAACACACGAATGTATGCATATTCCTAATAGTCTGAAACATAAACAATAACAAAGTAAAACTAATCATACTGAACATGCATACACTAGAGATATCGCCTACAACTAAGCTAACGCACAAAATCCAAAACTCTGAAAGAGCGAGAGAAGAGGTAATCGATAACCGCGGCCTTCAGAAGAAGCAAACTCACTCGTCGGTCACTCGTGTAACCTGACACCCAGGAGAGTGATTCCCTGTTTAATTTTATATGCTCATGCAATTATTAGAACCGTACGTGCCGATTGCATTATTTCACTGATCGTGCCGATCGCATTATTTTGCTGTACGTGCCGATCGCACAATTGCACGCCCATAAGGAGTAAGGATTATATAAACCCCGGAAACCACCCTGTTCACCGTCTTTCGTTCTCGGCAGTCATACTCTCCACTTCGATCTACGGTTAACGAATAGCTTTGACAAAGTAACTGCTTCTATCTCATCGTGAGCGAAGAAACACTCTGATTAAGTCGCATATTTTAAAAGTTTAAATTCAGAATAGTTAATGTGATGAAGTCAAGTTAACGTTCGCGAAATGACTCATTATCGAATTACTTACGAGTTTATTCAACTTATCATCCGGTAAAACTCCGTCGGTGTTGTATGTCACTCTCGCCTTTTCAATCGTACAAAGGTACACGTAAGTTTAATTTATGTAACTCTTGAACTCTGTTCTTATTCCTTATAATAAAAGAATTGTTAAACCAACTATCTCACACTTATTTAAATTCTAAATTCTGACACAGTCCGCGAAGGGCGGATAAGTGACACACAAACCCACATTAAATAATTGGTCAGGTCTTACCAGCCTCACATAATGAGCACACTGGTCCCTCTCTTTTCCTATTTTCCATACTAACCTCGTCTTTTGCTCGGGACTTGACAGTGGGATGTTTCTCCTTGAATGCTCTGAACGAAATGGCTCTGTTTAAGTCTGCACTCAAAAACTCTTTTGATGATTCCTCACGCCCGTAATGGATTTCCTCCCGTGGAATGGAATTGATATGAGCTCGCACCATTTCACGATGTTGATCTGTGTACTTGACACGCCGAACTCCCCCACGATTTTCTTTGACAGAATATTCGACCTTTTTTACGCTCGATGACTGTGTGCACGGTTTTTTCGGACAATCCAAACGTGTCCATAAACGTTCTCCGACAAACTGGGGCGTATGTGCCTTCTTCGTCAAATACTCGGTAACACGCAGTTACTTGGCATTTCTGGGACTGACCGTAGCGTCTCTGAACAGGGATGATGTCAAGTTTCAATCAAACTTTTAATTTCAACAAACAGATGTGATTTCTTTCATTAGAACGTTTCAATCAAATTTTTGAGATAAGCTTTTTGGACTGTCACTGCCATCGTGCGGTAGAGTCAAGAAAGGTACGCTCGATGAGTATGAGAGAGAATTGCACAGTTGTAGCTACATTTGCAGGTTACCTGGAAGCTGAAAAAATAAATTTCGTTTATTTTTTTGCAACTTTTGTTAAGGAGACTTTACTCTCTAAATTTCCCCCAGTAAAAGATTCACTCAATATGAATAAAAATCCTGCAAATCAAGCTTTAGTGATAACTTTACACTAATTGAGTGGAATTTCACTCGTTTTAGAGCGATATTTCACTCTAAACAATAAGTGAACTCCACTTACTTTTCAGTGTGAAATATCACTCTGAACCGAGTGAAGTTTCATTCCTTTAGAGTGGAATTTACACTCAAGCTTGATTTGCCACTGAAAATTAGAAGTAGATTTTTTTCGGGGTAAAATGATTTTTATTAGCTCTTATAGTCAAAAAGATTTACTCGGGTTTAGGTTGCAAAAAAATTCTTTTTGCAAAAGTAATTAACAAAAAAAGTTCAATGTTACAACATGAGTAACATTTTTCTCGGGAACGACTCAACGGATTACGACGATTCTTACATTAAAAATATCAAATGTTAATAAACAAATTAAACTTTTTTTCTCGGAGAAGAAAATTTTTTTTCCTGGCACTGTGGAGAACATTCGATTCTCTCCACGGCTCAATTCGTCCAAACTTGCCTTTTCTTTTCGTCGCTGAAAAAAAAACGTATTGCTCAACTTGTGCCGAAAGGCTTTTTAAACGAATCTGATTGCTGAACTTGCCTTCAAATCGTCTTGCAAACTGCACATTTGATACAGAAGCTCCTTTTACACTCCTTAAGAAATATACTATTGTACGTGATATATTTTTTAACGAGTGCAAAAGGAGCCTTTTAAAGAATGTGTAGTTTGCAAGACGATCTGAAGGCGAGATTAGCAATCAAAGTCGTTGAAAAAACCTCTCTGTACAAGTTGAGTAAAAAAAAAACTTTTCTTCTACGAGCCAAAAATTTTCCTTTGGTTATTAGCAATATTGATTAATAACTTATGCAAAAAATAAATTTTTTGCAACCTAAACCTGAGGAAATCTTTTGGACTATAAGAATTATTAATACGTTCATTTTATAGCGTAAAAAATCGACTTTTTACATTGTTATTTATCAATTAATTGTTAACATATTGTTGATGTTCGTTTCCGTTCTTAGACATTCTAATCCGAATTTTTCGGATTTTAGAATTTTGGGTATTATCATCTCTGAAAAGTTTGAATTCCAATCCCAGGTTTCCTGAATTTTAGGATTTGGAATTTAATTTTTTTAACCCTTAAACGGTACTACGGGTCTAATGACCCAGACAGAATTTCACGTCTCAATATTCCCTTAAAGGCGCTGAAATCGGACACTTTGGTACCATCTATTGGCACTTTAAAGCTTTCTCTTTACGACACTTGGGAGCGAAGTGGCCTTCAGGCGTCAGTGTGGGACTCGCAGTGAGTTGCATCGAACGCTTCGAGACGTATGGGTCTGTTTGATCCAGTGTGCTCTTCAAGTATGTCATCCTCTCAAAAAACCGCAAGTATGATGTCTTGGGCCATATGAATTTTATTATATCGATTTTTGACTAGTAGAATAACCCTGTTATATACTTGAAGAGAGGACGCCAGCTCATCAGGTTTTGGCGATAAACGCTATACTTATTCTTCATTCATCGGAATTTTTTGGAGCTTTCGGAATGATACCCATTTTAATATTTCTGCATTCCCACGATTTCTCGTAAAGATGCATTGTCGTTAAAACTGTCTGATTAAGATTTTTTTCCTTGCATTGACAACAGAAGGATTTTTCGGACGTACGAGTTTTCTCTTAGCCGTGACGTGCTCCAATCCTTGACGGCGCATCTCGTGACGTTCGGTATGCTTCTGCGGCATGCTCCACCAATTTTTCACCTAGATAAAATATTAAGATGATCGCGAGACTATACTCAACAAACGCCCGTCTAAAATTTTTCGAGATTCTATCACTCAAAAAAATTATAAACAAAAAGACAAACAATGTTTACTTACCTCGCTCTCCTTATCGATCAACACGTGCAACATATAATGTAAAATCGATAATATCACGCTAGATGGCACCACATACCTATAAAGTGGCAATGAACATAGCCAAACTGAATGAAAAAATCGTTTTTCCATAAGGTGCAATGTGGTGAACATTTCAAAAACCTATACCATTAACTGTATTGTCCCAGACGAATTATCAGTATGTTTAAGATTTTTGTTTCTAAAATATATGACGTTTTTCTTATTCCTCCATCTGTTCAAAAATAGTAACCAATTAGTTTTTACACCTTTTCATTCGTCACCCTGTAAAATAGGTTCTTAAATGAGGTATCGTTTCTTAATACTTATTCCCCGCGCAAATCGGAACCTGCGATTTGAATTTGGAAGATATGTTTATCTGACGATATACCGATTCTCTTGCTAGTGGATCGCAAAATATATGTGTCCGTGCAACGACAGGACATACTGTATTCTCAGTACCCAATTGTGATGTTTAGGCAGCCCTCCATGAATGTTTAAAGAGTAATTTTCGCCAAATAACTTTAAACTTTGAGCGCGGAAAATGTCCCAATATAGTAAAAAAGCAGTTTTATGTAGAACGCATGCTACAATCTTTTTTTTTTACTATGTAGACATTAATAATTTTTATTCACTAAGTTACAAGTTGTTAAGAATTTTTTACCAGACTTAAAATTTTTAACTCATATGAATTTCGATATTAAAACGATTCCTTCGGACAAATAGATTTTGAAGCGCAAGAAACAAATTACACCACCGAGACTGCAGAAGATATTTCCTTGTTCTCCCTAGCTACCTTTTTACACGGAAGTACTATACGTATTTCTTCACTGCGACAGGTGTACTATTTTTGATCAACGTAAGTTTAATCTAATTAATATTTGGAAGATGCTATTACCGTTAATAGATGTTAAAGTACGAGTTTTTAAATTTTTAATTATTCTAAATTTCGATATTAAAACGATGACTTCGGTTCAAGTCCCGGCTGAGGCAGATTTTTTTTTCTAGTTCTTCAAAATCTATTTATCCGAAGTAATCGCTTAATTAACGAAATTTACGTTAATTAAAAATTTAGAAACTCGGACGTTATCATCTATTAATGGTTACAACATATTCAAAATGTTAATTAGATTTAAAATTATTAACAAAATTATTCCTGTCTAAACAAAATATTTTGTTAAGTAAATCATTAAAAGATATAATTTTCTGAAATTAATTGTTATTTATGTCGCTCATTAATCAGTACTTTCTTGTCTCAAAGAAATCGACACACATCGTGTCAGAGATTAAAAAAAAAATAGAATTTTCTTCGCAATCGACGAAATGAAATTTCAACAAAGAAGTTAAACTTTCGAGCCTGTATTAGAATTTCAAATAAAAAAGATTAGTTTACTATCAAGAAATGGGAATTTAAAACAAAATATATAAATTCAGAATAAAATTGTTAAAATGTTAACTAGAAATGATTTACTTCCAACCAAACACGTGGAACTTCAATCATTAAATGTAATTCTTGATACAGTATATCAACTTTAACCTTCAAAAAGTCGATTTTTCTCAAGTATGTCCAAAAAGTCATACGATCCTAGCCCGGTAGCGTTTCTCAAATATTTTTCTTTTCAATATGTTCACATACTGCGAGCAGTTTTCCTTGTACGCAATTATTTCAAAGCTTACGTATTTCATCATGTTATAGTTTATTCTTTATTTCGCATTTACTTAATAAGTATATCTGCGAAGGACAATCTTGAAACTAATAACGTCGTCATCTCACATATATGTGAGATAACTACTACTTACGTTTATATTTGTACTCGGATAAGGAAATGGAATGTTCTTTAGTTACATTTGTTAACCCACTTATTCATTGAAGCATTAATCAGTTTTTCTTCTACATTGCGAAAATGAGGGTGGTCTATACTTTCGTTTTCACTCTGGCGGTCATCTTTGATTCTATTGGTGAATATACTAATACAATATATCTATCATTTTTATTATATTTTATATAATATATAATCCAGCTTATGTTCATATAATGGCCATTTGTATATTTATGTCGTAAAAAATTATGTCGTCTTAGTAGCGTAGTGTACCGTTGAGCAAGAAATGCCGAGGAACGAGACTGGACGAGACGAGACATACCTGCTGTTTTGGTATTCCACGTCTCATTTTGCCTCGTCTCGTTGCGTATTTTCTCGTTCCTCGCTTCGGGTTTTCAGAGGAATGCGACATAATTATATGCGCTAGCTGAGCGGACAGCTCGCGGGAGCGTTCTTTTTCGAGTCTGACGCGCTAATGCTAATTAGCGTTTTTCAATGAATAGTTATAGTCGAAATCTGTTTACATATTACACTTGAAGGGCCGAGGAACAAAAGGGCCTATCCCACTAATTTTTCGAAATTGACTTTTACACATTTCCTAACCAAAGAGGTGCCGAGCGAACGAAAGGGCCTAACCCCACATTGCACTTTATGGAAAAACGATTTTTTGATTCAGTTTGCCTAGTTTCATTGCCACTTTATAGGTATGTGGTGCCATTTAGCGTGAGTAGGTTGTGTCAGAGGCCTTGTGGAAACCAAACGCGGGCGATATTATCGATTTTACATCATATGTTGCACGTCTTGATCGGTAAGGAGAGCGAGGTAAGTAAACATTGTTTGTCTGTTTGTTTCCAATCTTTTTTAGTGATAGAATTTCGAAAAATTTCAAACGGGCGTTTGTTGATTAAAGTCTCACGGTCATATAATGTTTTGAAAATTTCTATATTTTTGGGAATTTACGATAATATAGTAACTTTCCAATGCACAGAAGTTTTTTCAAATCGAGTGATTTCAATAAAGTAGTAGCTTCCTCAATCTGCAGTACTTAGTAAGTTTTTCTAACGCTGTAAAAAAGTGCTCTCTAAATTTCTTCAAGTGGATTTTCACATAAAAATTAGTAAAAATCTTGCAAAACAGGCTCCAGTGGAAATTTTGCTCTAAATGACTTAACTTCCACTTGTTTTAGAGTGATATTTCACACCTAAAAATAAGTGGAATCCACTCACGTTCAAGAGCGAAATGTTACTCTGAAATGAGTGGATTTTCACTTATTTAGAGTGACATCCTCACTGAAGCTAGATTTTCAGGATTTTCAGTCATATTCGGTGAAGGTTTCACTCGAAAAAATTTAAAGGGTGCCTGTTCTTTTCACTGCCGTCAATGTTTCGAAAAATATTGTTCTACCAGCGTATAAAAATAGTGTGCATTTTTTGTTACTTTTACAGGAAAACCCATTGCGGATTTTGACAATATTCCTTTCATGCAAGTGAAAACGAAAGAACTTTCCGCGAAAAAAAACGGTCTCCGTCGAATGATTGAATTCATTCCGGTCGAGCATCGTCAATATTACAAAAATTTGCTGTAGTTGAGGATATTCCAAAGTTGAATATCCCAAAGATATAGTACAATTCGATTATTCTTATCAATATAAAAATAGCTCAAATTCATTTTGTACCTAATATCTGAACCTTAATCACAAAAATCATTATCACTTTCAACAGCAATAACAAAAACGATATCAAAATCAATAATAATATAACGAAAATAAAGTATCACTCAATATAATAGATCAGGCCCAGAAAAATGTACTAGACAATAAATGATTAATTGTTCACCACATAACAAATATATTCTTCAAAAAATTATTATTATATTTGCTAGTATTTACTTATAGAATTGCACCGCAGGCCAGGCGGAACTAGGCCGAGTGAATGCTTGCTGCACTTGTTTGTCCATTACTGATTAATTTGATATCAAACACGACTGTGTCACGATTCATTCGAAGATTTTACTTTGCTCTATTAGTATTTTGCTTTGTTCTTATTAATAATTTATAATGCGAGTTATAACAACAGAATATATGAAACATAGATGTAAAAAGATAGGTACATTTTGAAGTAATTTGTAGTTTAAAGAATTTAACACATTAAAATATTTGAAATGTTTGTGAAATTTTTAAATTTCTGTGAAATCCTTTTGGAATCGTTTACAATTTTTGAATATTAATTAATCTGCTGTTCAAATCCCAGCGGAGCTAGAGAGATTTTTTTCACAACATTAAAAAGTTGTGTTTCACAACTTTAATAACCAATATTTCAAATATTGATTATCGACTATGCAGACAAAAAACATTAACATCATATTAATTAAATAATTTACTGGTCAAAAAACATAACATCAATTAATATGAATTAATATCTTACGTTTGGCCGACGTTGAGATAAAGGAAAATAATTTTATAATTGCAGATTTGGAAGATCATAAATGTTATGTTTGTTTCTTCGTCTAAATAATATGACTAATTCTGATAAATTCTTTAGATTACGTTTTGAATTTCTGTAGGAAAAATTAATTTTTGTATAAGCCCCTGAAAATTAAATCTGATTTTTTCAATGTTTTGGAAGTAACTTTTGAACATAAGAAAGGTGTTCAATGCTACAAAAATTATTCATAAATTTTGGGGCTGCTATATTATTTTCATTTTCAGGACTCCATAAGAGACTAAATTTTTCCTATATGAACTTAAATACAAATTCTGAAAAAGATTTAAAAATAGAGCATATTATTCAGGTTAAGAAACAATAATAACATTCACGATTTTTCCAGAACTCTGCGATTAAAGAAGTTTTTTGTTTTATTTTGACTCAGACAAACCCTAAGATATACACGCCATGAGTGAACTGGACGGAAACTTTTCAGTGCTAACACATTTCCGAATTATAAAATTTTTTTCATACATCAATATACATATATTCATAAATGAATACTCAAATATACGTACATGAATACGCAAACATACATACATGTATTTCGAAGGGGTGAATTATAAAATCGATTGTGTGCTCATCATATGAGTTTATATGAGGCTTATGACTGCCTTATTTATTACTTACTATTAAATCAAATTTTATAACATTTAAAAAATATGTAGTAGTCATAGTGGTTCTAGTAGCTAAGCACATTCGATTTTTTAAATATCCGAAAAATATATTCTATTTACCACACGTAGACATTAGACACCACAGTATTTTAAAATTCTACTTTGAAATATGAAAAATTAAATTAGTGCTAAATTATTTGAACTCCAAATGATTTAAAAATATGCAAATCTTTCCACCTTTCTCTTTCATACATTGTATTGTTATAATTGACATCTTTGAAAAAATCGTAACATAGTCGTGTTTAATATCAAGTTAATCAGTAATGCACAAAAAGTATAATATATGTAATCATCCTTCGACTTTAACTATTCGTCAAAAAACTGTAATTAGCATTGGGGCGTCAGAGTGGCAAAATAACTCTCCCGCAAACTTTCCGCACCACTAGCGCACATCTGTCGCATTTCTTGGAAAAACCGCGGCGATAACGAGGAAGGATGGGACGGGATGAGGAAGAATGTCACGAGACAAAAGGGAGAAACGCGCCCGAGAAAACGAGACGGAACCGAGGAATTAACGAGGCGAAAGCAAGATAGGCTCGATGTTACTCGTCTCAGACGACATCACGACGTCATAGATATAATGACCATTACATGCCAACGAACTTGAAAAGCCGCTCTTAAGTTCGGCTTCTATGGCTCTCACTGAATAAATACATGTATCAATAATGTCCCTCTTCTTCCTCTTTGTGCATAATATACCACTAAGCTTGCAGCAAAGAAATTACTGTTTGGTAACACAATAGAATTTTTAACCAAATAGTTGAATGTTTAACCTAAAAAGACGAATTTATTCGAGGATACTTGAATTATCGAACTGAAAAGCTCACTTTTGAACAACAAGATTGTTTTTAACCAATGAAGACGCAGTTTCGGCCAGACAGTAGAACATGAAGAAATTAATTTTTTGAATTTTCACCAAACAGTTGGTCTTAGGAACAAAGAGTTGAGGGTTTGTTTTTAAATACAGTTCCTTAACATCGTAATGATTTCTAAACTAAAATGGTACTGAAAATATCTATAAGTGACTAACTTGCATTAGTAGCTGGTCTTATGTTCTGTTGAATTTAAAAGAATTTACAACGGCCAACGGCCATACCACGCTGGAAGCACCAGTTCCCGTTAGATCACTGAAGTTAAGCAGTGTTGGGCGCGGTTAGTTCTTGGATGGATGACCGTCTGATACTACTGCGTTGCTGTTGGCGGTCGTGGGTGTGGTGAGCCCACACTTGTAGTTATTTACTACAAGAAACTATCCACCTAAAAAACTTTACCCGAATCGGGTAGTGTCCCGCTTACCCCTAGAGGCTCGCCGAAAGGGAAATAGCTTAATGATATACATACAAGAAGTCCTTGAAGTTTATAAGAACCCCAGGTGATTTTTAACGAATTTAGAATAAATTCAAAAAATGAAAACAACACAATGAGTTGTGTTAAATTCAAACACAGTAGACCTCAGGTATTTCTAACATGACATTTGTATGGCACAACTTTTCTTTACAGAATCCTTTACTAATGATTTGTAGGTATTTTAGACCAAAAACCAGAATAAAGTATCAAGCTCTTTTTTAAGCTTGTTCAATAAGGAACATTAATCCTCTATTTCTTTTCGCAGAGTCAACTTCGCAGTCAAGCAGAGATTGCCTTGAAACTCGCCGCCCGGTTCACTGTCGCTCTCCACCTTCTCGTCGTATACTTCAGGCTCCTGAGGAGCATCCAGTTTGTGCCAGGGACAGGTCGCCTCCTGGTAGGGCCCCTTCTTTTAAAGTACTTGGATACACACTCGGACAACTTGGATACATTCGGCTTATTCCCCGCACAAATCAGAATCTACGATTCGAATTTCGAAGATACGTTTTTCCTGCTGGTTATCCAATCAGGTTGCGAATAGGAGAAAACCGCTATGGTCCCGTGCCAGCCCACGAAAATATTGTATTATCAACATCAAATGGTGACATTTTTGCGATATTAGAGTATAGCGGGGTTCTTCGTTCAATTTGTATGACAAATAAGGCTAAATCGAGAATTAAAGTAAATATGATAAGCCGGGAAATTAATATTTTGACCCCAGATGAAATCCGAGATTGTCCAGTAGGCAAGAACCGCCCAATCTTCCCTCAAAATTTTATTAAAGCTTCAGCAAATTACGATTCACTACAGTCCGACCGGAATTCTAATAACGAACGTAACCCTGGTTCTTCTCCTTCTGAGAGACAACATACACCTGACCGGAATTCTCATCAGAAGCCTCCTCTTCATGCCGAAAGCAGGTCGCCCCCTGGATGGCCGCCTTCACCCAAAGTACTTGGATATACACTTGAACAACTTGGATACATTCGGCTTATTCCCCGCACAAATCATAACCTACGATTCGAATTCCGAAGATACGTTTTTCCTGCTGGTTATCCAATTAGGATGCGAATAGCAGAAAAACGCTATAGTTCCGTGCCAGAACAAGAATATATTGTACTATCAACATCAAATAATGAGATTTTTGCAATATTAGAGTATAGCGGGTTTCTTCGTCCAATTACTACGACGAATGGTTCTAAATCGAGAATTAAAGTAAATATGATAAGCGGCGCGGTTGATATTTTGACCCAAGATGAAATCCGAGACTGTCCAGTAGGCAACAAACACCCAATCTTCCCCCAAAGTTTTATTAAAGATTCAGCAAATTACGATTCACTACAGTCCGAATGGAATCCTGATAACGAACGTAACCCTGGTTCTTCTTCTTCTGACAGACAACATGCACCAGACCGAAATTCACATCAGAAGCCTCCTCTTCATGCCGAAACCAGGTCGCCTCCTGGGTGGCCGCCTTCACCCAAAGTACTTGGATATACACTTGAACAACTTGGATACATTCGGCTGATTCCCCGCACAAATCCGAACATACGATTCGAATTCCGAAGATACGTTTTTCCTGCTGGTAAACCAATTAAACTGCGAATAGGAGAAAAACGCTGTAGTCCCGTGCCAGCCCAAGAATATATTGTATTGTCAACAGCAAATGGTGACATTTGTGCAATATTAGAATATAGCGGATTTCTTCGTCCAATTAGTACGGCGAATAGAGCTAAATCGAGAATTAAAGTGAATATGATAAGCACCGCGTTTGATATTTTGACCCCAGCTGAAATACGAGATTGTCCAGTAGGCAAGATACATCCAGTCTTCCTCCAAAGTTTTATTAAAGCTAGATCAGATTACGACTCGCTACAGTCCGAATGGAATCCTAATAGCGAACTTAATCCTGGTTCTTCTTCTGACAGACAACATTCACCTGACCGGATTTCACTTCGGGAGCTTTCTCTTCGTGCCAGGTCCAGGTCCTCTCCGGAAAGGCCTCTTTCTGTTCAAGTACTTGGATGTGCAATAGAACAACTTGGCTATATTCGGCTTATTCCTTACACAAACCAGAACCAGCGATTTGAATTTCGAAGATATGTTTTTCCTGCCTATGAACTAATTCAAATGCGAATAGATCACACGAGCTATGTGCTTGGGACAATTCAAGAATATATTGTATTATCAACATCCAGTGGTGATGTTTTTGCCATATTGGATTATAGTGGGACGCTTCATGGAATATATAGGACAGATGAAAATAATTCGCGAATAAAAATAAATATAGTAAGCTGCGCAGTTAATAATTTGACTGCAGATGAAATAAGGTGTTGTCCAGTAGGCAAAAATCACCCAGTGTTCCCAAAGAGCTTTATTAAAGTTTTTGTAAATTACGATTCACTGGAGTCAGAATGATATCCCAATGGCAGTAGCCTCTTCTTCATGCCAGGAGCAGTGCTCCTCCGGGCAGGACTTCTTCTCATAAAGTACTAGGATATGCACTGGGATAACTTGGATATATTCGGCTTATTCCGAAGCCAAATCAAAACCAGCCATTCGAGTTTTGAAGATACTATTTTTCTGCCGATAAAGAAATTCGATTGCTTGTAGGAAATGTTATTTGTGTATCACGTCAAACCAAGAATATATTGTGTTATCAAGATCCAATAGTGACGTTTTTGCAATACTGAAGTATCCTGGGATTTTTCGTGAAATATATAATTATTATATCATTAAGCCGTTTCCCTTTCGGGGTAGGCGTGAATTGCTCGGTTGGAAAGTGGTAGTGTGTGGATGGGTATATAGGTATAAGGTAGATAGGTATATAGGTGTAAGATATATATATTTTAAATTGATCTAGAGCGCTCGTGTTATTTATTTGAATAACACGTTCGCTCCGCAACACTGCTCCGACCCAGGTTGCTGATCAATCTCTCTAGCGATCACCCCACGTGGAGAGCCTCACAAACTTGTTGTGTGTGGCTCCCCACTTGGGCCCATTAGTATCCAAGGTCTTTGTTTCAGGCGTCATTCACTCTACTCACATTCTTTTTATAAACTATCTGTCGCCAAACTTTTCTGTCCTGGCATACTCGCCCAGCTTCCTCCACGTCCATGCATTTTTTAATGCAAGTTCTCCTGATTTTATGGCTTCTTATGTCTCTTCGGATTAATGTCTCTTTCACAGACTCTATCCATGCTTTCGGCGGTCTACCTCTGGGCCTTGTGCCGTTTACTTCACCTTTATACACCTGTTTGGTCAGTCGTTCATTTTTCATTCTTTCAAGATGTCCGAACCACCTTAACTGATTTCTTTCCCATATATTTACTAGTGTCTCCCCCGTACCGCATTCTTTGAGGATCAACTCGTTTCGGACTTTGTCCATCAGTGTTTTCCCGCATATTATGCGCAGAGCTTTCATACCAATCACGTTAAGTTTGCTCATGTCCTTTTCTTGACATGCCCATGTCTCGCTTCCGTATAGTATAGGCGGTACAATTAAAGTTTTATTTACAGTCATTTTAGTTTCTTTTGATTTATTTTTATCTCTGAGAATCGTCCCTGCTCTACCGATAGCCTTCTTACCCTCATTAATGCGCCTATCTAACTCCACATCTATTTTTCCGTCGCTTGTGAATAAGCTACCTTGATATACCTAGATATATAAGACAGGTAGAAATCATTTGAGGTTAAAAACATTATGATAAGCGGTGATTAATGACTTTGTACAATGAGTTCAATGAAAAAATTGCAAAATGAAACGTAATAATCCTTGTAACCTGGATTTAGATGGAAATTAAATTAAAACATTAAAACATCATTGTATTTTTTTCTTCGAATTATCATTTGAATTGCTACTTTTGTACATTTTATGTCAATGCAAATAACCATTATTTACGTAAGATATTATGATTTCTAATATTAAAAACCTGTGAAAGAATTCTAATAACTATAATATATCGGCGGTTTAAGCCGTCAAATTAATTTTATTAATTTGTTCAATTTTGTGGGATCGCGATTACCATCTAATTACTTTAAGAAGTTTTCTTTTTCGGCTTTCCTGTTATCGTTTAATCTAAATGATGTAAAGTGTTTTCTTTTGAATAACTGACAGTGACTCGAGTTTTGATTATAATGTATTCAAATTAAAGAAAAACTAATAAAAAACAGATAGTAAAATTCCAAACTTACTTAACTTATACTCTTCGTAGGGATCGCGGGATCTTGTAGTTGGTGGGGGTGCTTCTGTGTCTCATCGGACGATAGATCTGGATAGGTGAACCGGAGAGGCTGCATCGCGAGGTGTAGCTACTCAGCTAAACTAAAGAACTCTAGTCAGTGGGACTTAAACTAAGGAGTGATCCTTCCAGGGGGTAATAGCAGAGCCTCCTGGAATCTCGATTTGACTCTATGCTCGGGTGTACTGAGGAGCAGAGTAGTGAGCTGGAGATTCTCCGATGAGGTGTCTCTCTCAGACCACATATACATCGTGTTTCGATCAACCCTAGGAAACCCGGTGGTTTTCAAGATCAGAAACCCCAGAAATACACTTTGGAACTCACATAAAGAGGCTTCAAATTAGGCTTGAAATTATGTCCGATGATGCCATCACTCGAAGCTGACATGGTTCGTCTGAATTTGGTAGAAACGCATGTCCGTTGGTGCAGTTCGCAGGGCAACGTCCGTTGATAACCAATAAAAAAAGGGGTCAATTCGAATTACCGTTTGAAAATGTCGTTCTTGGCTAAGGGATCGTCCATATATTACGTAAGCCGTTTTTCTTTTGTTTATATCATTGTATTCTTTTGAACTTCACAGCAATTTTGTTCTCGTCTTTATCTAAACAAAAGAAAAACGGCTTGTATCTTGTGTCTTTCTTCCAACATTGTATTTATTTTAATTTTAATACCATTTTGCACGATTAAAACCATAACTACGTGTCTTATAAAAAAATAATTCTTAATAAATTTGTATACAGCTTTTGAGTGAACAGCTTTAGTCTCTTAATTTCTTAAAAATCTTTTGCTGGTTTTCCAAAAATTTAATTTTAAAATTTTGAAATGTTATTTTTTACGATTAAATCAAAAATTAAGCGCTCTGTAAAATAATTATTAACAAATTTGCAGATATTTTTTGGATCAATAATTTTCGTGTATTTATTTTTTTTCTAGCTTTTTTATTGTAGTTTGGCTAAAAAGTGGCATTTGTTATTTTTTATAGCATTTTTGATGATTGAAACGAAAAATATGTGACTCATCTGAATATTGTTCTCATGACATTAGTTCATCTTTTTAATCTGAACAATTTCGTTTCCCAACATGTTTCTCATATATCGTATAGTTTTAGTGGAAAATGGAATTTTTTATTTTTTTACAAACATCTTCGGTGGATAAAACCAGAATCGTTGGTCAAAAATGGCTCGATAACGAACTTGTTCTTTCTTTGTATGCCTTGAAAACGTAAGCCAAATCTCAATCCAATCTGAGCAGTCTTTCGAAAGTTATCGTGCCTACAAATAGACAGACAGACAGATAGACAGACAGACAGACTGACTTATTAACTTTAATTTCAAAAAGAAAAAAAACTAAAATGAAAAGTATTGATCAGAATTAAAAATGATTAAGCTATTTCATTAGATCCTTAAAATATTCCAATTATGTCAAACTTATTAATTATTGTCGTGACTTGACTTTTTTCTTAAAAATTCATATTTTCGGGTTCAAAAGTCAACTGTTTTGTGGAAAATTCGTCTTGTTGGGTTCAGAATTCAAAATTTTGGTAGAAAATTAAAATATTTGGTTAAAAATTACCTTTTTTAATGAAAATTCATATTTTTCGTTAAAAATTTAATTAATTTGGTAGAAGATTGAACCATCTGATGTAAAATTAAATTATTGATTCGAAAATTAACCTATTTTGATAAAAATTAATTTTTCTTGCTAAAAAATTATGATTTTTTCTTTGTAACTTTAACTGTTTTTTTGAAAATTCGTTTCATTTTCAGTTAAAAGTTAATTTTTAAACTTAAACTTTAACGATTCCATTTTTTGTTGTGAAATTATCTTTTTGAGTTATGAATAGAACTATTGGATTGAAGATTCATGTATTTTGTTAAAATTCGTGTTGCGGCAGAAAATTATTCTTGTTGGTTGATAATAATTCGAATTGAATTTTATTATTCAAGCTATTCAGAACCCAGGCTTAAACTGTTAATTTTATATTTAAAAAGTCTTACGCATAGTTAAAAATCAATTTAATAACGTGGATTCCAAATTACAATAAATAATTATCACTATGCTTGGGTCATATTTTTTGCATAAAATGGCCAGTCGTTTCCGAAAATCTCTTTGTGTAAACTGGTACACTTTTTGGTAGTCATACTTATTTATTAATATAAAAGTAATACCACCCATCAAATAAAAAAAAATGTAACCAACATACAGTTCTTACAAATTTTAAGAGTATTCTGCTAAGGTATACATTATTCGAAGAAAAGCGGAAAAAAATTTGGTAAGACTGTTCCAGAAAATAATGTAATACAGTATACTGATAATGATTATAAATTTGACAATTATTGCAAATTCATTATAATTTCTTCACCTTCATCAAATCGCACAAAATAAACATAATTCACAAACTGAACATCCAATTTAAAAACACTCCACGGCTTTATTATAATATAGTAACTAAACAAAATGAGACAAGAGACTTTAACTAATGCAGATTTTGATTTGTACTTTGAATTTATCTAAATTAATTAATTTTAAAAGAAAAATGAATAATTTTGCAATCAGAATGTTCAGAAAACTTTAGGATCATCAATTTTTAACAGTTTCAACCGAAAATTACTGAAATATTAATGTTTTATTTAAATTTGAGACTCCAATTGAAATATAAAATTATTCATTCCTCAATAACAGAATTTGGACCATTTTCAACAAAACTGTTTTTAAATATTGAAGCTTTCAATTTGAAAAAAACATTTTAAAGCTGAGAATTCCTGCGATTAGAATTTTTTAAATTTTAAATCCGGTTAGTTCAAACTTATAAGATTATTATTAACCTCCAATAATAAATTATGTAATTTTTAAAGTTCTCAACGAAATAGATACAATTTTGAACGTTTTTAATTGTAAGTTTGAAAGTCTCAATGTGATTAAAATTAAAACTAAGTGGCGAACTAATGAGTAAAACGGAAAAAGTCGATTAGCTGCAATTTTATAAAAAGGTCACAGTTTTTAAAGGATTGGAAAAGGTAGCACGATCTAGCCCTGTAACTTTTTTAAAAGATTTTGCAAAAAAGGATGAATTACAAATCGAAACGTGATACACCACAAAATGGAATTTTCATTTTCCATAATTTTTTCGCGATCATAATTTCAATATTCAATTTTGTTTAAAAAATTGAAAAGTTGTTATGATAATATTGTAAAACTTTCAAGAAGCATCGTTTCTCTTATCTCGACTTCTCTTCACAGAGGTATAACTCTGATAATTTACTTCCTATTGAAACAAGTCGTAGAGATAAATTCTTCGAATTTGTGAGCACTACAAAAAGCAGTACATATAATTTTCAATTCTGAAAAATAACGTTCTCAACCATTTTGAAAATGCCCTAAATTTTTGAATTTTCATCCAAAATAATTGGCTAACAAAACTGTTCTTTTCTTTTAGGCCTTAGAATGTGTGCCAAAGTTCAATCCAACCTGATCATTTTTTCGGAAGTTATCATGCCTACAGACTACAGACTACAGACAGACACCTTCGTAAAAATCGTTTTTTCTGACTCAGGAGGTTTTAAAACGTGGAGAAGTGATGAAAACCGACAAAGTCAAATTTTACACGAAACCAATACCTTCTCATTAGGATGGGAATGTAAAAAGATTTGAGAGGTGGAGGAATATTTTCAGAATAAACCTAATTCCTCGATACGTAAAGCAGCGCAGGCACTAAATTTAAACCGAGAAATATAGAGAATTATCCTGAAGAACTTTTTGAAGCCTCATCCTTTCAGAATATCTACACATCAAATCCTATCATACATGGTGCGATGACCAAGCGGGTGGAGTTTTCCAAGCAGATGCTTCAAATGTGCAATCATGGAGAGATGGATTCAGCGATCGAGCACATTTCTGGTGAAACTGGGTACGTAAATAAGAAAAATTGTCATTTTTGGGGAAGGGAAAATCCACATGTAGCCCATTCAAAACCTCTTTACCCTCTGAAAGTCACTGTAAGGGCAGCTGTTTCTTCCAAAGATGAAGAAGAAAAACTTCTCAAACCGAAACGTCTTCCTTCATGGGAAGGAAAAGGGTTTAATAAAGAATCACTATTTTATGCAAGATGAAGCATCCTCGAATCACACACACAAAATTTTGTTAACATATTTTCAAACGATACGGACATCATGTTTTCGGACTAAGGTACCCCTAATTTGCAGGTGGTGGTATAGAATGGCCTCCCAACTCACCAGATCTCAATCCATGCGACTTTTTTCGGTGAAATTTCTTCAGAGACATTTGATACGCCGATCAACACAAAACGTAGAGCAGGTTAAAGCGGCTATTCAGATAGCGGTTCACGGTGTTTCTGGTAGTGTAAGAGAGCGTGTGTTTTCTTGTTTTAAAAAAAGGTTTGCCCCTTGTGCCAATTCAGATGGTGCACATTTCGAAAATCTATACCATTAACTGTATTTCCCCAGAAGAATTATCGGTATGCTTAAGATGTTCGTTTCTAGGATATATAAAACTATACACTGAGAGACTTTTTGTTAGAATAAATGATAAAAATGAATGAAAATTTAGTATAATATCGTTCCAAAATAGGGAAAACAGGGTTTGCGTATCAAAAATTAATATAGTGGTTTTCAGCCGTCAAAATTAATATTTTTGTTTGAACAAATGGAAAGGATGTTGCAATAACTCTTATAAAACTTGCGAT
>CAKNWW010349344.1:0-11284 GCA_932074435.1 Andricus kollari | reverse complement strand
CATGCCCCTCAAAGTTGGTCATTTTTGCCTTTTTTTACGGGCGAAAAAGTGGAGTTCAGTTTTTTCAAAATAAATCGAGTTACGTTTAGTTTGCATTGATGATGCCAGAGGATGAAATAGAGTCCATAAAATTCTGCGTACATGTAAAAAAAAAGTCTTTACGACCTATTATTTTGGGAATTGCAAGGTTTGCAATTGCATTTTTGACTAAAAACAAAAAAGTTGTGTTTTTTTTAAATACCTCGTTTCCTGTTTGGTTTGCATTGAAGTTTTATACATGATAAATAAAATGGATACACGTATTTTACGCTAAATTGACTCCTCTTTCATTTGTTCTGTATAAACTTTGTCGTAAAATCCACAGGGAACGAGGTATTTCAAAAAAACTCGATGAAACAGACGTATTTTGATTGTTCTGTTTTTTTAATTAAAGAAAAGTGCGCATCCTATAAAAACAATTTCGTTATTATACATTTGATTACATCTTGTATTGTTTTTCCATACATTTAATTTGTTTATTTTCAATGTTATTTTATACAATTTGAACCAAAAATGCGCATCCAGAGTAAAGTGATTCTGAGAAAATATGTAGATATAATTCGGCGAAAAATGTTCATGAATAAAATATTATTGCATCTTGTGTCGTTTTTCTAAAGAATTAATTTTTTGAATTGGAAAATATTTTTGTAACGAAATTTTATAACAAATTTGTAGATCTTTTTCCGTTGAATAACTTTTGTCTTGTCATTTTTTCCGTCTCTTGCGTGGTTTTTTCAAAAAATTGATTTTTTAATTTTCAATGTTATTTTTGGGAAATAAAACAAGAACCACGCTTCCCATCAAAAAATTATATATGTCAATATGACAATTTTTATCTGTTTATATTTTTTCGTACCTTGTGTCCTTTTTCCACGAATTTTATTTTTTATTGTTAACGTAATTTTTCACGATTAAAACAAAAACTGCGCATCGTATCAAAAAATGATTATTAACAAATTTGTAGCCCCTTTTTGAGTAAGCAAATTTTGTTGAATTATTTTTTTTGTAGCTTGTGTCGCTTATCCAAAAATTTTATTTATTTATTTTTGATACTGTTTTTCACAAATCAAACAAAAACTAGGCATCTCATAAAAAAAAAATTGTAACAAATTTGTATATATTTTTTCAATGATCAATTTCCGTTAACTCGTCTTTTTCTGTATCTTGTAGATTTTGATCGCAAAATGGTATATTTGATTTTTAATTATTTTTTTGTGCGATCAAAATTTGAATTTTCCATTTTTCGAGAAAATCTAAAGTTATTATGACGTTATTGTAGGATATTCAAAAAAGAAAAGTTTTTCTTATCAGGACTTTTTTCATATCGTGCATTCTTTGGCTTAAAATATTCATTTTCATTTTTTTTTTTAATTTTGTAAATGCCTTAACTCTGGTAACTTATTTTTTATCGAAATTTAATTCTCATCCAAAATGTCTCGCCAACGAACCTGACCCTCAGTTTAATACAGTAAAATAGTATATATAACGAAATCCAATCCAATATGTAAATTATTTCGAAAGTTATCGTGCTGACAGACTAAAAATCTACAGACACCGAAACACACACATACACACGTAAGCCAAGAGATTTGAGGTTGATCAACTTCAAACTAAACCCTGAAGGATGAAAAAATTTTTAGTTTTCGGATTTTGAAATCTATAATAAATATGCGGCCTTTTTAGGAAGGCTTAAATATACTTTTCCGTAGTCTTAGTTAACATACAATTAAGCTAGCTTTTTATTATCCAAAGGTCAAAAGTTGCCATTTACATGTTACAAAAACTCTGAAGAATATGCACCTTGCTCTCAATATTTGACTTGGTTAATGTATAATTATGTAGTCCATGTGTCAAAAACCCCGGTTGAAATCTAAAATGTTTAAAAGTATGCACGAAAATAAGTTTTCAGTTTATCATTTATTACGACTGTTTTTATACAATTATTTTTTTTAATAATATTAATGTAAGACCTGTACAGGTGTTAAAATATCGGCAGCCTTATATAAAAAAGAATACCTGACGAGAAAAATATATATTGCAAAATATTTCAGGATGACCACTAAAATTCTACAAAAGAAGAATCCTAGTTATTTTCCGGTTTTATTCTGCTTCAAAGAAATCTTTACCGGTGAAATCTTTAGACCTAGAACTGAAAAATTTAACACATTAATCATTTTTAACTTTAATTAAAGAACTTAAGAAGCCTTAGTTTATACATGACGCAGCCGGAAGGTGATATCGTAAAACTTGTAAACAGCCTACATCACTTCAAAGTAAAAAAAAAACAAGATTATTTGAACGCTTAATGTACTTAACCTTCGCTTATTCAATCAAGAAATAATACCACAGAAAAAATGCGACATTTAATTAATAATGTCAGCAAACCCTGTTGCAGAAGTCTCCTAATTTCGAGTCATTTAAACTAAAAATTAAAATATTTCTAATTTGTCAATTTCAAAGACAAAATAGTCATTTACAATTTATAAGAAAGGGTTTATATTGTTTTTATCATGCCAGGTTCAAAATAAGACAATTCGTCAATATCACATATTTAAAATTGTAAAAATTTGAAAGGAGTAGCCTTTAATAAGTGGTTATTCATTTTCTATTACTCTGTATTGCCTCACATAGAATTTTGAAGTTTTGAAAAAAAAATGGTTATAAGCATTTTGAAAATGCTCTAACTTATTGAATTTTTATCAAAAACAGCTCGCTAACGAACTTGTTCTTCTCTTTTGTGGATTAAAAAAATGTGCCAAAGCTCAATCCAATCTGATCATTTCTTCGAAAGTTATCATGCCTACAGGCCGACAGGCTGCAGACAGACCACAGACAACAGACAGACAGACACCTTGGTAAAAATAGTTTTTTCTAACTCAAAAGGGTCTCAAAACGTAGAGATTTGATGAAAACGGACTAAGTCAAAGTTTACATAAAACCAATACCAAAATTCACAAAAAACACATCCAATTTAAAAACAGTCCATGGCTTTATTATACTACATTAAACTAAACAAAATGAGAAAAGAGACTTCATTCCTTTATAACCGAATTTAGACCATTTACAACAAAATTGTTTTCAACAACATTTAAGCTTGCAATTTGAAAAAAAAACATCTTAAAACTCAGAATTTCTGCGATAAGAAATTTAAAAATTTTAAACGCTGTTAATTTCAACTTTTATGATTATTATAAACCTTCAATAATAAATTATGTAATTCGTAACGTTCTCAACGAAATAGGTACCATTTGGTACGTCTTTAATTTTAACTTTGGAAGTCTCAATGAGATTATAATTGAAAATAAGTGGCGAACTAGTGAGAAAACGGAAAAAGTCGATTAGCTGCAATTTTATAAAAAAATTCAGATTTCTTTAAGTGATTGAAAAAAGATGCACGATCTAGCCCTCTAACTTTTTTCAAAGATTTTGCCTATTAATATTTTTATGTATAACACGCATTTAAGAATATCTTGTCATTTGTTAACTGATATTCAATTGTTTAAAGACTTTACTCTTACTATCTTACTCTTACTCTCTTTACTATGCTCGTTGATGTTCAAACAAATTAAAATTGTTTAAACAATTTTTCGTTCAAATATTTTATTTTTGCTACTCTTTGAAAGATTGAAACATTTCTATGTTTTACTTTGCTCTTTAAGGATACTCTTAAATGTTTAGGCAAATTAAAATTGTTTAAAATATTTAAATTTGTTCAAACATCTACGAGTATTCATAATAATCGAATTAGTACATGAAAATATTAAAATTTGTCGAAAATTCAGTGAGATATGCTTCTTCGCCTTTTTTTTAGGTAAAATATATACTTGAACAAATACACATTATTCAAATGATTGTAAAATTATTTAAACGAATTATTTTATTGCTAGCATTGATTAAATTACTGATTGTTTAAGTAATTGCATATTAGTTACAAAATGACTCTGAATTCTTAAATTACCGATTAATGATTATTTATTTTCAAAAGAACTTTTGAAAAGCGACAATAAACTGTAATATTACGTAAAATTCAAATTTTTCTCTTATCGATTTTTCTTTGGGGACCCAAAAGAGTGGCTTAAAATTATTCCACCTCAAACTTTATGATTGATTATTATTGTCGAACAATTTGTGAACAATACACTGAAATTGATTTTTTTCTTTTTATTCAAAATTTATTGGTCCGCAGTAATCGCTTTATTCTAGAAATTCACATTAATTAACAATTTTAAAATCAGGCGTGGACATCTATTAATGGTTATAAACTTCGAAAGATTAATTAGAGTTAAAATTGTTTTGAAACAATTATTCTTGTCTAAACAAAATATTTTCAACAGTAAATCACTAAAGATATAATTTTTTGGAATTAATTACACACTTTGCGAAAGCCATTATTGAGAAAATTATTATCACTGGCTCCTTGTTCTAGAAGTAATGTAGAAAATTCTAGTTTTGTCGAATCTCTTTCACTATATCGCTCATTAATCAGTACTTTCTTAGCTCAACAAAATCGATCGGAAAAACAACTATCCATTACTAATATTAGTGTATCTAAAACAAAATATATAAATTTAGAACAAAACAGTTAAAATGTTAACCAAAAATGATTGATTTTCAACGAAACACTTGTATCATCAAATAATAAAAAGTTAATTTTTGATCAAGTATTTCAACTTAAGCCTTCAAACGTCAACTTTTTTCAAAAAAGTCGATAAAGTCATACAATCCTAGCCCGGTAGCGTTTCCCAAAAATTTGTCTTGTCAATATTTTCACATGCTACGAGCAGTTTTCTATAAAAAAAATTAATATTTTATGTTTTAACAGGATTTTGACTAAAATGAAGTCGATAGAGGTTTTATTTTAAAAGTAAACTGAGGTACGCATCTTTTTAAAGCGTATGTGTTCAAGTAGGTCACTGTCTTTTGCTCACAGTTACACTGTAAAAACTAGAGATCTCTTTTTTGCGGTATCATTTTTTTCGTGTTCTGTTTTTGAATAGGATAACTTCATGCTGTTATTTTCAATGCAAAACAAACGATTCAGGGATCCCATCAGTGGTCTCATTTCAGTACCACTCGAGACTGTTTTTTCGGAGCCATATTGGAATACATGAAACCAGCCCTGAAATAATCATTCATTTTTACAGTGTATTGTGTATATACCTTTTTATAATTAATCGTGAAAATCTTGAAAGCTGTAATATTTCATTATTTTTTGGTAAGAATGTTTGATTTGATTTGGAGAATACAAACTAAAGCGCACGTCTTTTATCATGTTATTGTTTGTTCTTTATTTCGCATTGACTTTTCTCTCTAGTTTTAAATGATTCAAGGAACTTTCTTTTCAAACATTTTTTCGTTACATACAGAGTAGTTTAATACCAATTAAAACCATTATCTTTGAGATAAAAGTTTTATAATTATATCTCCGAAGGACAATCTTGAAACTAACAACTTCATCATCTGACATATATATGAGATAACGAATACTTACGTATATATTTGTATTCTGACGATGCAATAGAATATTCTTTAGTTACATTTGTTAACCCACTTACTCACAGAAGCATTAATCAGTTTTTCCTCTACATTGCGAAAATGAGGATGGTCTATACTGTCGTTTTCACTCTAGTGGTCATCTTTAATTCTATTGGTGAATATACTAATATAATAAATCTATCATCTTTATTATATTTTTTATAATACATGCATGAATACAGCCACTTCTCAGGCCTGTGGAGCGAACATAAAGTCCCCCTTTCCAGCTTATATTCATATAATGGCCATTTGTATATTTATATAGTCAAAAGTTATGACATCATAGTAGTTTTGCCGCTGAGCGAGAAATCCCGAGGAACGAGACGGAACGAGACGAGACATACCAGCTGTCTCGGTATTCCACGTCTCGTTTTGCCACGTTTGAAGCGCTACTGCTAATGAGCGTTCCTCAATAAATACTTCAAGTCGAAATCTGATTACATATTATACTTGTTTGTGTATTACTGATTAATTTGAATTCAAACACGACTATGTTACGATTTTTTCGATAGGTAGATTTTCAGCAAATTTGTAGTTTAAAGAATTTAACCAATTTTTTAATATTTGAAATGTTGATGAAATCTTTGAAATATTTTGAAATATTTGCGAATTCCGTCAACTCTTTTAAAGCCTGCAAAATCTATGTGAGATCTTGAAATTTCGGTGAAATCTTGTGGAATCTATTAAAATGTTTGAATATTAATTAATATCTTGCTGTTGGGCAACGTTGAAATAAAAGAAAATAATCTGCTAATCGCAGTTTTGGAAAAAATATAAATGCTATTTTTGTTTCTTAATCTGCATAATATGACTGATTCTCACACTTTTTTCAGACTTGATTTTGAGTTTCTGTAGGGAAAATTAATATTTGTATAAGCACCTCAAAATGCAAAAATGGAGAATATTAGATCATTAAAAATGAGGCGTCGTTGAATATTTTAAATTAAGTCTTCATTCTCAAGGATCAGATCTTTTCAATGTTTTGGAAGTACATTTTGTACATAAAAAAGGTTTTCGATGCTAAAAAAGTTCTTCATAAATTTGGATCTGCTATACTTGTGTCATTTTCAGAACTAAATAGGAGATAAATTTTCCCTATATGAACTTGAATCAAAATTTTCGAAGTTTGTTTAACAAGAAACATGAATCCTTTATTTCTTTTCGCAGAGTTAAGTGCGCAGTCAAGCAGAGCTGGCCTCGATACTCCTCACCCTGTCCACTGTCGCTCTTCTCGTTCTCGCCGTATACTTCAGGCTCCTGAGGAGCATCCAGATTGTGTCAGGGACAGGTCGCCTCCTGGTAGGCCTCCCTCTCCTAGAGTACTTGGATACACACTTGGACAACTTGGATATATTCGGCTTATTTCCCGCAAAAATCAGAATCTAAGATTCGAATTTCGAAGATACGTCTTTCCTGATGGTTATCCAATCAGATTGATACCAGAAAAAAATAAATATATTCCGGTTCCAAACCAAGAACATATTGTGTTATCAGCATCCAATGGTGACATTTTTGCAATATTAAAGCATAGCGGGATTCTTCGTGGAATATATGCGACAACTAAAGCTAATTCGAGAATTAAAGTGAATATGATCAGCGGAAACGTTGTTTATTTGACCCGAGATGAAATTCGAGATTGTCCAGTGGGCGAAAGGCAACCGATCTTTCCAAACAATTTTATTAAAGCTTCAGCAAATATCGATTCACTTAAGTCCAAATGGAATCCTAATTGCAAACGCACCCCTGGTTCTTCTTCTTCTGACAGCCTACATTCACCTGACCGTGGTTCTCCTGAGGAACCTCCTCTTCATTCCGAAAAAAGGTCGCATCCTGGGTGGCTGCTTTCAACTAAAGTACTTGGATATACACTTGAACAACTTGGATATATTCGGCTTATTCCCCGCAGAAATCAGAACATACGATTCGAATTTCGAAGATACGTTTTTCCTGCAAGTAAACCAATCAGATTGCGAACAAAAGAACATACCTATTTTCCCGTTCCAGCCCAAGAACAGATTGTACTATCAGCATCCAATGGTGACATTTTGGCAATATTAGAGCATACCGGGGCTCTTCGTGGAATATATTCATCAACTAAAGCTCATTCGAGAATGAAAATAAATATGATAAGCAGCAAAGCTTATAATTTGACCCCAGATGAAGTGCGATATTCTCCAGTAGGCGAACGTCGCCCAATCTTCCCTTACAATTTTATTAAAGTTTTAGCAAATGACGATTCGCTACAGTCTGCATGGAGTACTAATAGCGAACGTAATCCCGGCTCTTCTTCTTCTGATAGAAAACATTCACCTGAACGAACTTCACCTCAGGTGCCTCATCTTCGTGCCAGATCCAGGTCCTCTCCGGGAAGGCCTATTTCTGTTCAAGTACTTGGATGTGCAATAGAAGAACTTGGCTATGTTCGGCTTATTCCTTGCACAAATCAGAACCCGCGATTTGAATTTCGAAGATACGTTTTTCCTGTCTATGAACCAATTCAAATGCGAATAGATGATACGAACTATGCGCTTGGGCTAAACCAAGAATATATTGTATTATCAACATCAAGTGGTGACGTTTCTGCAATATTGGATTATAGTGGGACTCTTCATGGAATATATAGAACAGATCAAAATAATTTGCGAATAAAAATAAATATAATGAGCGGCGCAATTGATTATTTGACTGCAGATGAAACAAGATGTTGTGCAGTAGGAAAAAATCACCCAATTTTCCCGAACAGTTTCATTAAAGGTTTTGCAAATTTCGATTCACTAGAGTCAGAATGGAATCCTAATGGCAAATCCTATCCTGGTTCTTCTTCTCGTGATAGACAGAATGCACCTTCCCGGACTTCTCCTTAGTAACCTCCTCTTCATTCCGGGTTCAATTCTTCTCACAGTTATTACCCAATGTTCCCACACCTTTGTATGAAAGTTGTTGCAAATTGCGATTTACTGGCGACTGTGTATAATTAATTCAACGAAAATATTGTAAAATGAGACATAATGATCCTTGTAGCCTGAAGTTGTTACCGTTTAATTGCGATGATGAAAAGGGTTTTTTTTAATAACTGACGCACTGACTCTAGTTTTGATTCTAATGTATTCAAATTGAAGAAAATGTAATATAAAAAAGATAGTAAAATTCCCAAGTATTTCAGAAGACACAATCGATTTCATATTCGAAGTACCCTAACTTGTCAGCTTCACACTTTTCCCTGGACCGTTGCACTTGGTTGCAAACGGCACTGGGACGGATTCGCTGTTTCTATTCTGGTTTCAGTAAGCTGATTCATAGAGTCTGGACATCCTTGACGGTGAAAAATGATCTCAGCTGGTTTCGAATTTAAATGACTACACGTCTGTACGCCGCGCCGTTATTTCACTTGAATTCGCGCTCTGTCTGTCGTCAAGTAAAGATTCAAAAGTGTCATATGTCCGTCTAGTCCATTTATCTGGTAGTTTGGTCCCGAAAAATTCCCACACGGAATGTTTTTGATGAAAAAGTTACGTTTGCGTGGGCGGATAATTCCTTTTGCATCTTAAAGCAAAATGTCAAACAAAAAAAAGGAAAGATAACAAAATTGTGAGAAAATTTGGTCACAAAAATAATCCGCTGTCTTTCATAGGTTTCGAGTTAGTATATATTGAAAGAACCCCAGTTTTTTGGATATTCAGCGAAAAATCACTAATTTAAAAAAAAAACTGTGTACCTTTGCTCCTAATCACTACGCGGAAAAGTGTTCCACAGGTGAGTGAAAGTGGACTAAACTTGCCTGTTTTTACCAAAAAAAAAGTGAAGTTCAGTTTTTTCAAAATAAATCGAGTCACGTTTAGTTTGTATTGATAATGTCAGAGGATGAAATAATAATTATTAACCGTTTCCAATTTAGTTTATTTATTTCATTAGCTTATAACTATCAAATATCATCAGTTCCTAATTTCGAAAATATTTCGTAATAGTCAGAAATTGTTAATCTGGCAACGGGGATTCAAATATTATTATTATGGGTTAATTATTACAGGTCAGATTAGCTTTTCAAATAAAACGATTGCTCACATAGGATGGACCCTGGGAGAGAAGAAAATGCACCTGCCAGGACGGTACGTAACAAACCCACCCTGATAATTATTGATATTGTCCTTTATTTATTAATTATCTTAATACAGTAAAATTCTGTCTTATGTAGAAAGGTAAAAATCTTATGGGATAACTTTACGGAAAATGTCACCACTCAAACTATCGTTGGCTTAGACGGTTTTTGTATGGACGTATACGGGCTTAGTAGTGATTTGCAAATTCGTCATTCACACAAGCGCCTTAGTCATTACATCAATAAGTAATGTAATTAATATGCAATCCTAGCTGCTTCTGTGTAGCGGTTTGAAATTAGTATAGAGAATATGGTACATTTGTGTGAGATTTTTTTAAATGTTACACTTGCACATGGGTTGAAGCGTTTGCATCAGTAGCTGTACCTTGGGCAGTAGCAACTCCGATACTTTTGATGTATTGGCTGCTTCTTCAGGAGGCCATTGGATGATTTTGTTGCAAAAGCTTTAATTTTAATTCGTGTTAGTGGCTCTTGGAGATATTTTTGGATTCTAACTCATATTAATGGTTTGTCTGAGCTCAGCTTCTTTGAAATTTTGAGTAATTCGTTTGAAGTCATTAGTAGTGTACCTCCTAGATCGCTTCTTACTAATACAAGCGACACAGGCTAATATTACTATTGAGATTTGAGATTGAAAAAAGAGGTACTTAATCCCAGGATTGTTAATGAACCTAATCCAATAAAAGACCCACGAGTAAGTGTTCAATGATCTTTGCGGAATGTCTTGTGATCACTGAATGCCTCTGATTTCTTCTCGATCTCCAATAAAGATCCTACATTTTTTTTGTCGATAGGGAACATCTTCTTCTGATTATTTTGAAAGCATTAATTCCGTGATTTTAATCTTCTTGTTATTGCGTCCAACGACAGTTGTTCTTTTTGATGAGTCTCAATGTAGAGTTATCTCATAAATAAACTCTGTAGAATGTGGGTTTAATGAAAGACTAATTAAAATTTAGGACTCTGTTTTCAATATACAGCGTGAACTTAGATGGACTATTTCCAATTTTGATAACCGAATTTTTATTAATAGTTCCATTGGGCAGATTATTTCTGCTGACTGCTTCCTGCCGAAAGAGTAAATCCATCTCGTTAAAGTCTTTACCTTGATCCAATATGAGTCGCTCTGGTATGAAATTTTGATATCACAGATTTTAAACGGTGTCTCGTGGATGATAAGATCGCCCTTGGGAAGGTGATATTGCTGAAGGTACTTACATTCCAAGAATTGATCTCGAATCGTTAGGATTAAGGTACATTAGGATTCATCTACGTCGATATATGTAGAATTGAAATTTATATACGCCCGGCCAGAGTTGATTACAAACATTTCTTGAGTTTTCCAACCAAGTTATCTTCGTTGGCATTAGGTTTCTTAGGCATAATCATTAGTTGTGAATTACTCGGTCATTTTGACGGTCCGATGATTCTGCTCTCGAGTTGTTTTTCGACTGCTTGCCATACATCTCCGGCCGAATCTTGAGCCCATCCATATCGTTTTTGCTCTATTACTATATTTTCAGTCATGGTTATTTTTTACTGAATAAAGTGGATTGCTGTTAGTTTCTACAGATTCAAACGGAATATAACCGG
>CAKNWW010349334.1:0-16554 GCA_932074435.1 Andricus kollari | reverse complement strand
TTCTCGATAACGGCAGATCATAACGCAAAATTAAATAGAATAAAAAATACGCGGCTCTTTAACATAAATTTAAATTTCGTTCAATTGTTTTTATTTATTTATTCATATTTGAGGAGATATGCGAAGAGATTTATTATAAAAAAGAATTAATCATCTATTCCACTGACTCGAATATCTGTATTACGAATCTAAATTATTTTCAGATTTTTTTGGGAAGCGATTCATAGAAACATTCAAAATGAATATTTTTTGAAAAACTGATTTGTATAATTTTCTTTCAGGGACAATAAAATAATTTAAATGTATTAGAGACTTGTGAATAAAAACTACTCATTTCGTGTGGGGCCCCGTGAGGTGCCCCCCTGGCGCTCAAGCTATGAACCCTATGGTGCCACACCCGTGTTTATTCTCAAGGCAGTACTCCGAATCCGGCCATCTTCGCGAAGCGTTTTTGGATCTCGGTGGGTTTCGTTGTTACCAACATTCTGAAATTATACCTCTCAGGTGCCAGGCGTACCTATCGCACAGTAAATGACGTCCTTCTTTGTTGATCAGGCAATGTGAGCCTCACCCACTCTGCCATTCGGCAGCCTCCCTAGCAGGCCAGACTAGGATGAACGGAGCGCTCCCTTTGAGGTCATCAGTTAGATGCACACATTCGAAGCACTGTGCTGGTGTGTTATGTAAGCGTATGTGTGTGTGTGTGTGTTTATTACTCGAAATTGGCCAGCGACCGCCGAGCAAGAGGCCCCCGTAGGCTCCGAAAGCACAGGAGTCCCCTGTAGGAGCCTCGAGTGCGAGAGTCTCCCGTACGAGCCTAAAACGCAAAGAGATCGCTGCCTCATTTTCGAGTCTTCTCAAAATTGGCTTCGACCCCCAAGGTTAGGTTAGGTTTAAGGTGGGTTCCGAACCACCGAAGCCTCGGCAGAAGTCCATTGAAAAATTTCCATTGGTACCCGGCTCAGAGATCGAACCTCAGACCTACTGCATGGAAGTCTGACGCGCTATCGTCTGAGACACCTAGGCTGCTGGGTTAGAGATAATTGAGTTAGAAAATAATTTTGTTATCAACAAAAACAAAAACAAGAAATAAAAGTAGTAAAAGTTACAAGTCTCGCTCCTTGGCGACATTGGCAGAACTGAAACCTGAGCAGTGCTGCCAACATTCGCACTTAAATATCGCGTCATGTTCTCGATCATCGCCATTTTCATCTTAACCTTCTTGTGAAATGTGAAGTAGTGAAGACTGTCGCATCGATCTAAATTTTTGAATATACTTACTACTATTGCAAGTCTGCACTTTTAAATATAGAAATTATAGTAGTATTTCATTAACATCCCAATAGCAATGTGGGTGTATTTTTAGATGACGTCTTATCAGGACCTGGTTTCTATAGGACACCCTGTGGACCTCTTGTGTCCACTAATTGCAAATTGTTACGTCGTAACGTTAGAAATTTATTTTTATCTTTCTTACTTTCTACAGATTTCTGAAATAGGTAATTTCTGTACCCTCGTAGAAAATTATATTTGCCAAGCTGATTCATTGTCCATCGCACGTTCGAGCAATATAACCATTTAAATTCTAAACCTCTCTTCCTGCTAAAAGTCCTTGCTACGATCATATTGTCTCCAGATTGCAGTTACAACTTAAGCCTATTTACCGAGCCGCCTAAACGTCCTAAACTCTCTATTTGCCAACCCTATCATAAACTGATCCGCCGCATCGCATTTACGATATTTTGGAAAATTCTGGTCTGCAGATGTTCCAACTTTCAAATTTCTACGTCACAAATTGGGTGTGTCCAAATTCTCCTACCTCCACGTTCCTCAGCCAATAGAATGTAAGCACCCACTGACCCAACATCCCTTCTTCAAAAATTGTACTTCGGCAATGCACTCTCTTCAAATTCTCTTCAGATAATAACCGAATACCGCCGTGAACAGATCAAATTTTATACTCTTGTCTGCTAACTTCTAAATTCGTAACCTATTTTTTGTTGAATAAACCATCGCTATTTTCCTTAAAATGTGGGTGTTTTTACTGAACTTAACCAACTGAACAATTTCCTTTTTTTTTCTGCATGTTTTGCCTCGTCCACAAAACACAAATTAAAGTAAAATCTACTATAAATTCAGTATTGAGAAGTACTAACTTCGCAATAGTCCACGAGCCAGTAATTTTAATAGTGAAATATCAAAACTTACTAATTGTGATAGTGAGAATTACTACATTAAGTAGTGAGATCCACTAGATTATTTGTAAGACTAACTAATTTAATAGTAAGACTTACTAACTGAAGTGGTAAGGTTTACTACCTGAAAATAGTATGAACCATCGAAAGTTGTGGCGACAACAAGTAAAGTATTAAGGACAACTACTACCAATCTTGCGAATAAAAGTAGTAGCCACAACCAGTTAAATAGCAGCGGCATATACTACCAACTAAAGTAGATGGCCCTACTACTTTTTTAGTTGACCCAAAAAACTATTTTTTTTCAGTGTACTCACCAGATCTCAATCCATGCGACTTTTTTCTGTGAAATTTCTCTAAAGACATTTATTACGCCGATCAACCCAAAACGTAGTGCAACTTAAAGTGCCAATTCAGATGGTGCATATTTCTTAAACCTATACATTAAGTGTATTGCCCCAGACGAATTATCGGTATGTTTAAGATGTTTGTTTCCAAAATATATGAAATTTGTTAAATCATGCAATCGTGCTCCTTAATGAAACTTTGAAGTTTCCACTATTTATTCGTCATTTCGTTTTTTCGATTCCTGTAACTGTTCGAAAATAGTGATCAATTAGTTTTCACATATTTTCATTCGTCACCCTGTAAAATAGGTTTTGAAATGAGGTATCGTTTTTAAATACCCAGGACCTTGACATTGTAATCATTTCGAACCCAAAATGTGACTAAAATCAACTAAAAGTGACTTGGGTATGCACTCAAACAACTCGGACATGCTCGGCTTATTCCCCGCACAAATCGGAACCCGCGATTCGAATTTCAAAGATATGTTTTACCTGACGATAAAACCAATTCTCTTGCTAGTAGAACGCAACAGACATATGTCCTTACCAACGCAAGGACACATTGCATTTTGAGGACCAAATTGTGATATCTAGGCAGCCCTTAATGAATGTTTAAAAAGAAATTTTCGCCAAATAACTTTAAACTTTGTGCTCGGAAAATGTCACAATATAGGACAAAAAGCAGTTTTGTGTAGAACTCATGTTACAAACGTTTTCTTTTCTTTTAACTTTTCAGACATTAATTATTGTTATTCATTAAGTTACAAGTTTTTAAGTATTTTTTACCAGATTACACATTTTTCTTTAATTTAAATTTCGATATTGAAAGGATTACTTCGAACTTCTGCCTCAGCCCAGATTTGAACCGGGAACGCCACTATCCATGAATGGATCGTTAACCAATTACGCCACCGAGACGTGAGCAGATATTTTCTTGTTCTCCTAGCTACTTTCTTACACGGAAGTACTATACGTATTTCTCCACTGTGACATATGTACTATTTTTTATCAATGTAGGTTTAATCTAATTAATATTTGGAAGATGTTATGCCCATTATAAGATGCTAACGTCCGCGTTTTTAATTTTCTAATTAATATAAATTTCGATATTAAAACGATTACTTCTGTTCAAATCCGGGCTTTATTATCGAAATTTACATTAATTAAGAATTGAAAAACTCGGACGTTATCATCTATTGATGGTTACAACCTATTCGAAATATTAATTACATTTATAATTGTTGAAACAATTACTCTTGTCTGACCAAAATATTTTGTTCAGTAAACCATTAAAAGATAGCATTTTCTGAAAGTAATTACACAATTTAAGAATTTCATTATTTAGAAAATTATTATCAACGGTGTTTTTTATGGCCAACGGCCATACCACGCTGGAAGCACCAGTTCCCGTTAGATCACTGAAGTTAAGCAGTGCTGGGCTCGGTTAGTACTTGGATGGGTGAATGTCTGATACTACTGCGTTGCTGTTGGCGGTCGTGGGTGTGGTGAGCCCATTTACTTGTAGTTATTTACTACAAGAAACTATCCACCTAAAAAACACTACCCGAATCGGGTAGTGTCACGCTTATCCCTAGAGGCTCGCCGAAAGGGAAATAGCTTAATGATATATATTATCACTTGCTCATTGTTGTAGAAATGATGTAGAAAATTCCACTTTTTTCGGATCTCTTTCACCATTTTGCTCATTAATCAGTACATTCTGTCTCAACGAAATCGATCTCAAAAACAACTATCCATAACGAATATTAGATCAGTTATATAATAATAATATATATATATAATAATATGAGATTAGTTTACTACCATAAAAAGGGAATTGAAACAAAACATATCAATTTAGAACAACATTTTTAAAATTTTAACTAAAAATGATTAATTTTTAACAAAACACGTAGATCTTCAATAATAACATTAATTTTTGATAATGTATTTCAGCTTTAACCTTCAAAAGTCGATTTTTTCAAATAAGTCGAAATAGTCATACGATCCCAGCCCGGTACCGTTTCCCAAAGATTTCTCTTTTCAATAAGTTTACAGATAACGAGCAGTTTAATTTTAAAAAATTAATTTTTTATGTTTGAACAGGATTTTGACTAAAATAGTGTCTGCAGTGGTTTTATTTTAAAATTAAACTAAGGTACGCATCTTTTTATATCTTATTTGTTCAAAAAGGTCATTATCCTTTACTCACACTTATTTCGTGCATACTTTTTTTTAATTCATCGTAAAAACCTGGAAAACTGTAAAACTTTACTCTTTTCTGGTTAGAATATTTAATTTGATTTGGAGAGTACAGAATAAAGCACACGTATTTCATCACCTTGTTGTTTGTTCTTTATTTCACATTGACTTTCCTCTGTAGTTTTAAATGATTGAAGGAACTTTCCTTCTAAACAATTTTGCTTGTTAAATACATAGTTGATGACCAATTAAAACTAATACCTTTGAGATGAAAATTCAATAATTATATCTCCGAACGACAATCTTGAAACAAATAAAGTCGTCATCTCACATGTATATTAGGTAACGACTACTTCCGCACATATTTGTTCTCTGATGATTCAATCGAATATTCTTTAGTTACATTTGTTAACCCACTTATTCACTGAAGCATTGATTAGTTTTTTCTCTACGTTGCGGAAATGAGGATGGTCTATACTTTCGTTTTCACTCTGGCGGTCATCTTTAATTTTATTGGTGAATATACTAATATAATATATCTAAATCTTTCATTATATTTTATATAATACATGTATGAATACGGCAAATTCTCAGGCCTGTGGAGCGAAAATAAAGTCCTCCTTTCCAGCTTATATTCATATAATGGCCATTTGTATATTCATGTCGTCAATAATTATGACATCATAGTAGTGTTGCCGCTGCGCGAGAAATCCCGACGAAAGAGACGGGACGAGACGAGACATACCTGCTGTCTCGTTTTGCCACGTCTCATTTTTCCTCGTCTCAGTTTTCCTCATCTCGTGGCGTCCTTTCTAGTTCCTCGCTTCGGTTTTCCCGAGGAATGCGACATATGTGCGCTAGCAGAGCGGACAGCTCGCGGGAGCATTCTTTTGCCGCTCTGACGCGCTAATGCTAATGAGCGTTCTTCAATGAATAGTTAAAGTCGAAATCTGAATCTGATTAAATATTATATAATACTTGTTAGTCCATTACTTATTAATTTGATATCAAACAGGACTATGGTACAATTTTTTCGAAGATTTAACTTCACTCTATTAGTGATTTGCTTTGTTCTTATTAATAATTTATTTTACCAATTATAAGAACAGAGTATATGAAACAAAAATGTAAAAAGATAGTTAGATTTTCAAGACAATTGTAGGTTAAAGAATTTAACAAATATTACAATAAAATATTTGAATTGTTTGTGAAATCCTTGAAATATTTGGTAATGCTTGCGAATTCCTTCAACTTTTTTAAAGTATGCAAAATCTATGAGAAACCTTGAAATTTCTGTACAATCTTTTGAAATCTCTTGAAATTTGAGCAAAATCTTAGAAATCTTCGTGAATTTTTTTGAAATCTTTGAAAAAGTTTAAGAATTCTTTGAAATAATTGCCAAATATTTTTCAAATCTTTTGTAATAATTTGAAAATATTACAATATTTGAAATGTTTTTGAAGTCTTTAAATATTTGGAAATCTCATGAATTCCAGAAAGCCTTTTAGTGTATAAAAAATCCATGTGAAATTTGAAAATTTTTGTAGAATCTTTTAAAATGTCTGCAGAATAATTAATATCTTGCGATTGGGCGAAGTTGAAATAAAAAAAAAATAACAATTTTATGATCACAGTTTTGGAAAAAACATAAATGGTATTTTTATTTCCTAATCTGAATAATACGATTAATTCTCACAATTTTTTAATATTTTTTATTAGTTTTTGTAGCAAAAATTAATATTTGGATAAGCACCTGAGAATGAGAAAAGGCTTGGAGCTCTGCACATAATTTTGTTCGTCATAGAAAATCTTTCTCATGTTTAACATCTACTTCCGAAAAATGTAAGAATATCAGATCATTAAGAATGACGAGTCGCTGAATTTGTCAAATTAACTGATCATTCGACATGATCCGATTTTTTCAATGTTTTGGAAGTACATTTTGAACATAAGAAAGTTTTTCTATGCCAAAAAAGTTATTCACAAATTTTGGAGCTGCTATATTTTTTTTCATTTTCAGGACTAAATAAGAATTTTAATTTTTCCTATATAAACTTAAATGAAAATTCTATAACAATTTTAAGAATTGAGCATATTATGCAGATTAAAAAACAATAATAACATTCATGATTTTTCCACAACTCTGTGATTAAAGAACTTTTTTATTTGATTTCGACTCAGCCGATGAGGGACTCTTGACTCACTCAAATTTCATCAAATTTAAACAATATGTAGGAGTCAAAGTGATTCAAGTAGAAATACACTTTCGATTTTTTAAATGTCCGAACAAATATATTTTATTTACCATACGTAGACATTAGACACCACAATATTTTTAAAAATCTACTTTGAAATTCTCTTTCAAAGTAACATAGTAGTTTTTGATATAAAACTAATCAGTAATGGACAAAAAAGTACAATATGTAATCATATTTCGACTTTAACTATTTATTAAAGAACGCTAATTAGATGTTCGCTCCACTAGCGCACAGCTCTCGCATTCCTCGGAAAAACCGGGGCGAGAAAGAGGAAGGATGAGACGGAATGAGGAAGAATGTGACGCGAGAAACCGAGCAATAGACCCGAGAAAACGAGATGGAACCGAGGTATGAACGAGGCGAAAGCGAGCCAGGCTCGATATACCTCGTCTCGGATGAAATCAGGATATAATGGCCATCAAATACCAACAAATATGAAAAGCGGCTCTTAAGGTCGGCTCCTACGGCTCTCACTAAAAACGTACATGTATCAATAATGTTCAACCTCTTCCCCTTTATGTATAATATACTACTAAGCTTAAAACAGAACATTCACTTTTTAGCAATAGAATAGAATTTTTAACCGAATAAATAGTTGAATGTTCAACCTTCAAGGACGAATTTATTCCAGGGTAGTTGAAATATCAAACTGAAAAGCTTAATTTAGAACAAAAGTATCATTTTCAAATAATGAAGGTGCAGTTTTGGTCAGATAGCAGATCATAAAGAAGTTAATTCTTTGATTTTTCACCGAACAGTTGGTCTTAGAAACAAAGAGTTAAATTCAAAAACAGTGAGCCTCAACCATTTTCAACCTAAAATTGTATGACACCACTTTTCCTTACAGAATCCCTTACTCCTGATTTTAAAGTATTTCATACCGAAAGCGAGAATAAAGTATGAAGCTCTTTTTTTAAGTTTGTTTAACAAGAAACATGTATTTTCTATTTCTTTTAACAGTGTTAAGTTCACAGTCAGGCAGAGATTGCCTTGACACTCCCCGCCCGGTTCAATGTCGCTCATCTCGTTCTCGTCGTATAGTTCAGGCTCCTGAGGAACATTCTATTCATGCTCATGGTAGGCCTCTTGCTCCTAAAGTACTTGGATACGCACTTGGAAAACTTGGATATATTCGGCTTATTCCCCGCAGAAATCAGCATCTACGATTCGAATTTCGAAGATATGTTTTTCCTGATGGTTATCCAGTTAGATTGCGACCAGAAAAAAATAAATATATTCCCGTGCCAAACCAAGAACATATTGTATTATCAGCGTCCAATGGAGAGATTTTTGCAATAGTAGATTATAGAGGGTTTCTTCTTGGAATATATACGACAAGTAGAGCTAAGTCGAGAATTAAAGTGAATATGATAAGCGGAAACGTTCATAATTTGACACAAGATGAAATGCGAGATTGTCCAGTGGGCGAAAGTAATCCAATCTTCCCAAAAAATTTCATTACAGCTTCAGCAAATAATGACTCACTACAGTCCGAATGGAATCCTAATAGCGAACACAACCCTGGTTCTTCTTCTTCTGACAGACAACATTCACCTGACCGGACTTCTCCTCAGGAGCCTCCTCGCCCTTCCAAAACCAGATCGCCTCCTGGGTGGCCGCCTTCATCTAAAGTGCTTGGGTATTCACTTGGAAAACTTGGATACATTCGGCTTATTCCCCGCACAAATCAGAACGTACGATTCGAATTTCGAAGATACGTTTTTCCTGCTGGTAAACCAATCAGATTGCGGACAGAAGGACAAACCTCTTTTCCCGTTCCAGCCCAAGAACAGATTGTAGTATCAACATCCAATGGTGACATTTTTGCAGTATTAGAGCATAGCGGAACTCTTCGTGGAATATATTCGTCAAATAGCGCTCATCCGAGAATGAAAATAAATATGATAAGCGGCGAAATTGATAATTTGACCCCAGATGAAGTGCAATATTTTCCAGTAGGCGAACGTCGCCCAATCTTCCCATATAATTTTACTAAAGCTTTTGCAATTGACGATTCACTACAGTCTGAATGGAATACTAATAGCGAACGTAGCCCTGGCTCTTCTGCTTCTGACAGACAATATTCACCAGAACGGACTTCACCTCAGGAGCCTCTTCTTCGTGCCAGATCCAGGTTCTCTCCGGGAAGGCCTTTTTCTGTTCAAGTACTTGGATGTGCAATAGAGCAACTTGGCTATGTTCGGCTTATTCCTTGCACAAACCAGAACCAGCGATTTGAATTTCGAAGATACGTTTTTCCCGCCTATAAACCAATTCAAATGCGAATTGATCACACGAACTGTGTGCTTGGGCCAAACCAAGAATATATTGCATTATCAACGTCCACTGGTGAAGTTTTTGCAATATTGGATTATAGTGGGACTCTTCATGGAATATATAGAACAGATGAATATAATTCGCGAATAAAAATAAATATAATAAGCGGCGCAGTTGATAATTTGACTGCAAATGAAATAAGGTGTTGTCCAGTAGGAAAAAATCACCCAGTCTACCCAAACAGTTTTATTAAAACTTTTGCAAGTTACGATTCACTAGAGTCCGAATGGAATACTAATGGCAAACGCTATCTTGGTTCTTCTTCTCGTGCCAGACAAAATGCACCTGTCCAGCCATATCCTCAGTAGCCTCCTCTTCATGTCAGGTCCAGTTCTCCTCTGGAAATTTGTTGCAAATTTCGATTCACTGGAGACTATGTATAATTAATTAAATGAAAAAATTGTAAAATAAAACATAATAAACGTTGTAGCTCGATGATACCGTTTAATTTCAAGGATAAAAAGGGTTATCTTTTGAATAACTGACGCACTAACTGTACTTTTGATTGTGATGTATACAAATGAAAGGAAATGTAATAGAAAACAGATTGTAAAATTTCAAAGGATTCAAGAAGACACAAGCCATTTCATATTCGACTTACCCAAACTTATAGCTCCTTCCATACTTGCTTCGGCAGGGGGAAGGAAGCAGTGGGCAAGGATTAGATTTCTAGTTTTTCGGAAAGGATGTAACTTGTCAGGTTCACACCTTACCCTGGACCTTTGCTCTTGGTTGCCAAATGCACATGGGTTGAAGCGTTTGCATTAGTAGATGTACCTTGGGCAGGGGCATCTCTGATACTTTCGATATATTGGCTGCTTTTTCAGGAGCACGCTGGAGGATTTTCTTGCAAAGGATCTAATGTGAATTCGTATTAGTGGCTCTTGGAGATATTTTTGGATTTTAACTAATATAACGTCTCCTTTTGATGATCTTATAAGCATTAATATCGTAATGTTAATCTTCCCATTGTTGTGCCTAACGACAGGTGATATTTTTGTTGGGTCTAAATGTAGAGTTGGCTCGTAAATAAGCCTTGTAGAATGTGGGTTTACTGAAAGACTAGTTAAAATTCAGGACTCTATTTTCTATATACAGCCTGGCCTTAGCTGGACTATTTCCAATTTTCATAACTGAATTTTTATTAATAGTTTACACTGGGCACATTAATTCTGCTAACTGCTCCCTGTCGAGAGAGTAAATCCATCCCGCTAAAGTCTTCACCTTGGCACAATATGAGTCGCTCTAGTATGAAATTTTGATATTGCTAAATGTACTTACATTCTAAGAATAGATATCCAGTTGTTAGAATGTAGGTTTTTTGAGATTCACCTACGTCGATATATCTAGAATTAAATTTATGAACGCCCGGCCAGAGCTGGTTACAAATATTTCTTGAGGTACGGATATTGAATTAATATGGCAGTGTTGATAATCTGATTTGTCGAGAAGTGGTATATCCAGTATGAAACCTAAAGATCCATTCCTCACATTGATCGTTGGTGGTTAACAGAGAGAAATGTATATATCCGTATCTAGCGTCGTATATGGCATCTAGGATTTGATCGGCTGATCTAGTGTAGCTATCGATTTCGGGTCCCATCATTCTGAGCACTTATCTTAAAGTGTTTGTGTAATTTAATTATGGCATGTATTCTCTCATTTGATTAAACGTCACCGCAGTAATGTTTAAATCATGTTTAATCTGATTAAACTGAATTTCTTCATTTCCTTATCTTGGATGTATTTGCTCGAGATCAGCTCGCAAAACATGGGTGTATTACCCAATGAGGTGAGATAAATTCAGCATTTCCATCTCGAGTCAAACGTCCTTTAAACGATTTTCAGCTACATCATGCTTCCTAGTCAATTGGTAAGATTCGAAGGTGTTAATGCAGCCGTCGCCGAGCGTCACTTTGCTATTGTCCAGTAGAGATTTGTTTCTGTGTCCTTATGTCTCAAGGATATTCTGATATTTTTAAACGTCCATGAAAATAGTGAGTCTCTAGACACTAACACTTCTTCGCATGAGTCCCTTCTTCTCTTAGTAGATTCCGGTACTGCTGGTAAGGGATGTTACCCGGTACAGATGTTCGCTCTGCCCAATGCCGGTCGCTGCATATAAATCGCATAGAAGGATCCAAAGACACTGACCATTCATTTTAGGTCAATTGAACAATTCTGCTTTTACTTTCTTCCTTATGAACAAAGTTTGCGTTTGGACTCCCCGGAATTATTTTGGAACAAGATAATACTTTGGTAATCATGAACTTTTTTGAATTTATTCTATGCGTGGGCACGTACTGAGGGATGCGCAAAGTGACTAGGCAGCGCAGCTTAGTTTCAAACTGCTTAAGTTTCGATTGAATAACTGCATTCGCACGCCTGGTTAAATTAACTCCAACTTGTGCTACTCCCGAAACTGTCATGTCAACCGCTGACACTGTTAACTCTAGTTTACGGCACGAATCCTGCGTTATTAAACGTGGTTGTGATCCCGTCTCTAATAAAAATCTACACGCATGAAAATTTTCTTTCTGATCCGTCGGAGGCTATTGCTGTCCTTGTTCGTTTTTCGGGGGTTGAGAGTCCCATTCTATGTGCAATAAGGTATGATGTTTCCTAGAACATTTCCTACAGGTTCCTGACGGACCATTTTTATTTCCATGGCCAGGGTGAGCCAGTGAAACACAAATGATATTTCCTAACTATCTGAGCTTGCTCTTTCACCGAAAGTTTTTTGAATTCATTACATTCAAAAATAGCATGGGGTTTTGTGCATATTACATACAGCGATATTTCTGTGGCCACGCGCGAAGAAAGATTGCCACCAGGTTTCTTTGATTGATTAGGTGAGTTCGTTTTACCCTGAGAGTTCGCGGGTAAGGATTGCTTTTCGATATGTGCTCGATGCAGAAATTTACTTTGAGTCTCTAAGAAATCTAAAAAATCTTGCGATTTACGAATTTCCTTTAAATTAGTTTGTTCCTTGTCCCATTCACGTCTAGTGTTTGCGTCTAGTTTTTTGCTCATTAAGTACACTACTAAAGTATCCCGATTATCAGTGGGTTGTCCTAATGAATTTAATCCACGTTCAGTTAAGCATTTCCATGCAATCTTGTAATTTTCTTCCAAAATCCCTAACGACTGAATCACTCGAGCTGCATCGCCCTTTAATGCCTGATTTAAGTTGTGGTATTTATTAATTTGTGGAATGTCCCTATCATGGACGATTGCTTTAAAAGAATCCCGAAACTTGAAACGATTTTCGCAAGAGCCGTCGAAAGTCGGTAGCAGCATTTTTGGCAAACTATATCGCGTATCACTAGTGACAATGATTTGTGATCGCGATCCTTGATTCGAAGCTGAATATAAATGACCAAAATTATCAATACTTGTTCGACGAGTGTTGGCTAATATATATTCTCTAGCTAAGGCCACCAATTCACAATATTTATCCTCGAGGGCGAATCGCGTTTCTTCTTCCCTTTCTAGAGCTTCTGCACTAGAATTTGTAGGATGTAATTCTATTTTCGTTTGTATAGTATCATATGCGTCATATTGCACTTCAAGTTTCTCTAATTTTACATTGAGTATCCCTACGTTACCCGTCGGTTGATCGAAACTGTCCCAAAATGTTTTGAAGCGAGTCACTTTACTTTTTATCACGGCTCGCTCAGAGGTAAGTTGTTCAAGTGTTTTCGTAGCCATGTTCAAATTAAATACCACGGAAACCAAAGGAAAGGACACGTAGACACGTAGTGCAGCTTCAGATCAGTGATTTTTTTTATAAATTCACATCAAAATCATATTCCACATTTGAAGCTAAGTGAAAGTTCAAGTTCAAATTTGGAGAAAAAAAATGATAGGTTCAAAAGTTCAAATTAAAAACTGTAAGAATGCAAGTTTCCAGTTTCAAGTTCAAAGTTCAAAGTTAAAATAAGAAAATTCACAGAAATTGCTCAAAGTAATACGAAACACAATTTTTGTGAATCTGAGTATTGACTACCACTAATTACACATCACACACAATCTATGCTGGAACACATGTAATTTTACTAATTACCACTCACTAAATGTTCTTAAGTGCACATAATCGCACGAGTGCCTTGAGGTCGCAAAGTTCACTGCGTTCAAAGTCACAATTTTCAAATTAAAGTCCAAAATAATCACAAACGCAAGTGATCACACAAGTTTAAATTACTTGCCAGTCCGAAGTGATCACACATGTCCAAAATTATTACGCACACAAATCACTAAAGCTAATTACCGAGTTTATAGTCACATGAAAGTACGCAATAATCAGAGATTAATTTAAAGTTGAAATTTATTCACTGATTCTACGTTCATCCGGTTTTCGAAGGACCAATGTTTGCACGGTAAAATGCATATTAATGAAAAAGTTCATCCATTAAAACTATTTATTCAAGGTAACTAAAAATTCACAATACACGCTGTGTGGTTAAGTACAAAAATATTAAAAACACGATCAGAGGTACAAGAATAAGCAAGGTCGTATTCGTTTCCCGGGTAGTGAATTTTATCCCCCCTGAATAAAATAGGAAAAATTGTAAAGAGAAAAAGAAAAATTTGAGCAGTGCACCACCCCGGCATTATTTTGGAACAAGATAATCCTTTGGTAATCATGGACTTTATTGAATTTATGCGAATTGATTATGCTTTAAATTTTTCGTTTCACTTCTACCTTTAGTTTTAATTCCTGTGTTTACCCTTCTTTACAAAACACTCTCAGGTTAGCCTAATTTTTTGTAGATTCCTAATCATAATTATACAGTTGCTTTACGTAGATAAAGGAGAATAAGACATTGTCTTCATTCTTTTATCCGACTTAAATCTTAAATACCTGACGCTTCTCGGCACGTTTCAGTAATCTCAAGCCATCTTCACTTTCTAGTATAACATTATTATTATCAGTTAGTCCTACGAATTTATATAGACCATGACTTCGCGAATCGAATTTTTTATCGCGATGGAATAACGAGTTCTTTTTGTATCGCTTGGATTTTTATCATATTGACCCCTGATCCTATATCGACTCGTCGGGGCGTCTCGCTGATGAGCTAGATTGAAATTGAAATTTTTATGGTCCTTGCTGCCTGAAGGCATCGGCGATGCTCCGTGGCGAATTTTCGTCCTTTTTCTTTGTTTCAGAATCTGCATACGGCATGAATGGGTAATATGGATATTGAAAATGATACCCTGGGTGTGGGAACGGCTGGCAGGGATAGCCAGGATGTTATCCGGGGATTTGCTGGAACATTCAGCGAATGCCATACCGAATTTAACATCGCATTCTTCATACCGGGTACCTTGATAATACATTTCTGCTCGAGGTGGAAAGACTTTTCCTTATAGTGAGGCCATGGGCTAGGAGGTCTGGCTCCTTTTGCCTTCTCCGTTTTATTTATCACATCCAAGGAGGGTTGTTGTGTCATCCTATAGGTGGGGACCGATATCTCATTTCGTCCAAAAGTCCGCTAATGAAAACCATCAAGTCTATATCTTTAACTGGCTTAATCCTTAGTTCGCTTTTCTCCACTTGCACCGAATTGTATGTGCCTTTAACGTGATCGTCCCTGTATTTTTCTTGCAAGGCATGCGTTGCCCTGCTCAACAGCCCCTACATTCTATCATAACAACCACAAACCGTTTCTTTCTTTGTTTTCGTTTTCATGATTTCCTGGAAATGCCATTGAAATCGCTGCGCAGGTGCAAAACATTTCTTTAAATGTTTTCATAATTCATCTACAGTATTTAATTACTTACTCCTTACACTTTCCCTCGCCACGCCTGTTAGTTCACTGGGCACCATCTTGATAACAGGAGCTCGATTATTATCTGACATCTGAAATGTTATTTTTGTTAAAATTAGGGATGTGATCTGTAGCTTTTTATAGTGTGATTTGTTGCAGAAATTACAAAATTCCTTGCCCTGAATGGAGTTTCAACGGTGTGCCACCCGGCTTGGTCTTAGGATCGAAACCGAGTACATTGGTTCTGTTGCCTTATGTGTTGTCGTCCAAGTCTGTCAGAATTTAGACTCTTAGATTCTTATATCCTGAATAATTTAAATCCTTATTTTGCTTAAAATTTAAATATTTGGTAGTCAGGTAGCAGATTAAAAAAATCCTAGAATAAATTTTAAAAATTCAATAATGTGTTTTGACTAATCAACATTGATCCACTTCGTCGACAAGTTCTGCCAAATGTTTGTTCACTTTTTCAGATCCTTAGTTAACTACTGCTGCTTGCTATATTTCCGAAATGACAGTAAACAATTCGCTTCAGGCAATTAGTTATTTTTTCCTCTTGCAAACCGAGATCACGCGTGATATAAACTAGGGTTTAGGTTGAGCGATCTGAACGTCGGGGAATTACTGATACTACCGCTTCAGGCCTAGCAAACAAAGAATCGAACATGGCATGAAATTCATTGTCGTTTGTAATTTCTTTTAATTCTGACATGGGCTCTGAAGGCGGAGGCTTCAGAAAAGCCAAATATGCCAAATATGCACGCACATTCACTATATAGGGTTATACCACCCATAACCCAACAACTCATTGAAGGGGTTGTTTTTCGATTTTCAAGAGTTGAAGCGTCACTGAGTAAGTATAATTGAGGTACATATTATACTGCTTTGATGAATAACTATTGAAAACTATTCTACCTACTTTTATAGTATCGGTGTAGTTTCCATCACTGATAGGGGTAGTTTTCGGGATTCTGGATGTTGAAATGATACCAAGTTAGAATAATTAACGAAGTTATCATACATTGGCACCAGCGTGACCATATATATAGAAAAAAATAATAAAAAAATATTTTATCCTCGTTCTTGATCATGAAGCACTTTCGACCCCCTGATAGGGGTAGTTTTTTTAGTTTTTATGCGTTGAAATAGTGCTAAGTAAGTAGAATTAACTTAGTTATCATACATTAATACTAATTGATTCTATATATGGGGAAAAATATAATTTAGAAATGTTTTACACACATTCTTGCTCATGACGTATTTTGCACCCCCTCATAGGGGTGGTTTTTCGATTTTCAGGAGTCGAAGCGTCACCATTGGATGACAAACTATTGTAAACTATTCTACCTACTTTTATAGTACCGGTGTACATTCCACCCCCTGATAGGGGCAGTTTTTAGTGTTTTTAGGGGTTGAAATGGTGCTATGTAAGAAGAGTGGA
>CAKNWW010349327.1:0-13887 GCA_932074435.1 Andricus kollari | reverse complement strand
AAAATCAATTGAAAAATAAAATATAATTAATGAAAAATGAAACTGTAGAATCGGATAGTCTAAAACATTTCATAACAATTCCTGAAAAACATAATCATTAAATATCTCAAGGCTTCATTACATGTGTTTGAAGTCTTTCTTTAAGGTGTCAATTTTTTAAAACAAAAATCAACACAAACCTCCTAATAGCCGACGAAACCGAATCGTGAAGTCGGGCCTCGGGCGAGCTCGGGTTCATGCTCGTGCCTCGTGCATTTTTGGCTTTACACGAGGCTGTCCGATGCATCGCGTAACAGAGCCGACTCACGATACGCTACGTTGGCATGTATTGCTCCCGGATGGGAAAGTGGTGGGGGCCGAAAAATCCCACGTTCTGGAGACTCTACATCTGTTGCCAACTTCGAGAATTTTTGTGGCGCTTCACGTGTTCCGTCGTTCCGATTTCCGATATTTAAAGGCAGTCTTAATGATTGCCTTTCAGTGGATGTGTCTTCTCCAGCTACATGTGAAATATGTGGAAGATTATAAAAGGAAAGACTCAAGTCGTCGTTGGTTCGTTAAACCTCACCTTACGAACGAAATGCGTGACATGTTTGGCGTGTATAATACAATTTTTTGTATTACGTAAATTATGACCAAGAAGGGTTTGTAAAAATGGCGGGATTAACGGTGGAACAATTCAAGACATTGCACGAAATTGTGGCGCCAAGACTTACTAAAACTAGTCTCAGTCGGGCTGCTATCCACGGAGTTGCGATCGGTCCTTGCTTTTGAAGTAAGTATACGGTATTTATAGTATTTCAAGTGATTTTAAAAGATTTAACGGGATTTGTATGGGTTTTCAAAAGATTTTGAGGGATTTCTAGGAATCCGAATAGAAATTTTGTCCAGTTTATTGTAAGAAATCTCCTGTTTTCTGCTTATTTTCTATTAAATCTCCTGAAATAATGTTATCTCGAAAGATCTATATAAGTTCAGTCTTTCTAGGCCAAAAGCTCTTTTTACTAAATCTCAAGAAACTAAAATAATTTCTAAAACTTTTTCCAACTATCGTAATATTTTTTTGAGCATGAACTGCACTAGAACTCAAAATTTATTTTTTTTAAATTTGGCAACTAAAATGACTGGACTCTCAATTAAATCTGTGTTGAAAAATTCGTAAATCTCAGCGTGTTCAAAAATATTGTTCATTTTAATTTTTCCCGTAATCTACTTAATATGTCCAATTTTTTAAAATCTGGTAAGGTTTAAATATTTTTAGTTTTTCTAGGACAAGATTTTGTAAAACTTAGCATATTAAGAAGATTACGAAAAAAGTTAATAAGAACGACTTTTGCAACACTGAAAATGAAGGATTTTTCAAACTCTTTTTTTTTTCTTTCACGAAATTTAAAATATGTCTCACTGATGTGAATGTCGCTATATGAAATGGAAAGCAATTAATTTCTCAGATAATCTGTTCAATATGTTGTGCATTTCGTCTGATGGAAAAATCACGTTTTTAAACAGATAAAATATTCCTCACTTTTACGTTGAAAAGTGAAAATCCTAATCTTTTTCCATTCAAGCCTTACTGACGGGATGTCAGAATTGTATATGAAAACATTAGATTGGAACCAGTATCAATTTTTATGCATTTTTGCAGTTACCTCGCTCACGGAGACAGCGAGATGACGACAGCAAATTTTTCTCGCGTGGGTTCCAGTACAATGTACGACATCATCTCCGAAGTATGCCCGCTGATTTGGGAACTCTTATCACAGGTATACTTGTGTTTGAAGTCTCCCGAAGAATGGAAAATTGTTGCTCAAGGCTTCAGAGTCAGATGGGATTTCCCAAATTGTGTCGGATCTCTAGATGGAAAGGAGATTCGGATTAAAGCTCCCCCTCATTCAGGCAGCCTTTACTTCAAATATAACAAGTACCACAGCTTCAAGATACTGGCATCATGCGATTCTTACTATCGGCTCACATAGGTAGATGTTGGAAATTATGGTGGGCCAATTTGTGAATTATTACCTACGTATACAAATTTTCTTTTCTGTAGTTTAAGACATTTTCACGTCTTTTTCATGAAATCCTCTGCAATAATTAACCTCTTTACAATGTTTTCATTCTCTAAGGTTCTGTGAGTGATTCTTCTGCGTTTCAAAACACTGATTTATATCAGGAACTTCAAGCGCATCAAGCTGGTCTTCCTGAGGCGGCTCTCGTATCGTGATCTAATATTCGCTTAACTTTTTTTTTTGTCGGAGATACGATTTTTGCGTCTACACATTACCTTATGAAGCCATATGATAGGAAAAAAAACTTTACTGGAATACAAAGTGTGTTTAATTACAGGTTTTTTTATTCTATAGTTCATCACTCTCCATTTCCACAAGTTATATGAAAGAAAGTAATGCTCGTTTGTTATTAGGTGATTTAATAATATTTCTTCATTGCAGATTATCTAGGGCTCGCAACTGTATTGAGGACAGTTTTGGAATCCTGTCTACGAGGTGGAAAATTCTGCACAAACGATTGGACTTCAAACTGGAAACATCCATCAACATTGTCAAAGCTTTGGTGTGCCTGCACAATTTCGTAATCACTGAGTAATTGCCTCTAAATGACTGGTACAGGCGTTACGGTATTCCTGTCAGAACTACCGAAAGTAAAAGAGACTAAGGCGACGAGTATCTCTACGATGGCAACCTTCCTAATAACATGTTTTAAATACGCGAGACGTTAGCGGATTACTTTACCTGACCAGAGGGTGATTTTCGTCATCAGAACATCCTGATGTCCTGATCAAGAAAAATAACAACTGCAGTTTTTGTCAAAAATGTGTTGTTTATATCGTTAGATTCATTATGGAAACACGAATTTAACTAGGCTAGTCATTATCCCTTGTAATAAAATCTCGAGATAATTATGTCTTGTTTAACATATCTACAGCGATTTTCGAGAATTCCTGACGAAGAAGCAATACACTACCGTTGGAAATTGTCGGTGCAATCAGTGCGAGCGGTACTAAAAATCGGGATTATTTCATAAATAGACATGCATTTTAAAAATATTTCACTTTTTTATATAAAATGTTTTATAACAAAAATACTTAAAATATATAACGTAAAATATATGTGAATTAAAAATTAATATCGAAGGGAGGGATCCCAGCAAAAAAGAAAGAATTGATACGGATTGGGGCGAATTAACATTTTTGTAATGCGCGTGAATCCCGTTTTCTGATTCGTTCAAACGCGTTGAGACGGATTTAGATGAATTGAGGCAGCGCAAATTGAATGCGTGTGAATTCATATTAATGCGTGGTCATGGTCAATTAAAATTGTAATTAAAATTGTATAAATCATCACTTACTGAAATTCGCAGTGACGCATTGGGGCGAATTCAAGCGTGTATTTTATTCTCACGAATTCAGGCGCATTGACCAATGTTGAAGCGTTTGCGTGCTGACGCATTGAAGTGTTTTTAAGTTTTGTTAAAACTTGAATATGGAATAAAATATGAAACATTGACTGTAGCTTAATGGAAAGTTGATCTATACCAAGTCGGAAAGCATTATTGAAATTAAAACAGAAAGATTTGATAGGCGTAAATTTTACAACTGTTTTGAATGGCAGTAAAAAATGTACCTTACCTACTTTTGGTCAAATCTTACTTCACTAAGAAGTCTTGCTTCTTCCTTTTCAGTAGGGGAAAGTGGGGCATGGTGTCAGTGCGGGGCACGGTGATTTTTTCAAATAATGCTCGTGTTTTTTTTATTTTCATATTAGTTTTTCACACAAAATAGCTTTCTTGAGTACTAAAGAAAGCTATTTTACGTAAAAAACTAATATGAAAATAAGGAAACACGAGCATTAGTTACAAGATTCACCGTGCCCGGCACTGACACCATACCCCACTTTCCCCTAATGATTTCCGACTTAGAAGTTCATAATATTTTCAGTTCGTTACAGTCCACGTTTTAGCTTTTGCTTCAGTCATTTTCTATCATTTTCTTTAGAACCCTTTATACTTTACTTAATTTGAGTTTGAATTTCGCGGACACTTACATAAGTTCGATATTGGTGTAATTATGCGACTTATAAGTTTTGCATGTATGAAATGATAGGTAAAAATACATTTTAAAGTAATATGTGAATGTTTCAACTGTAAAAAATGTCTATTTTTGGTCTATTTCAAAATTCAAGCCTTTTCTGTCACCCGGTATAAATATTTCATATTTATTGCTATTGGAGAATATTCTATTTATAATGTGTAAAGAAATCCTGTATTATTCCAGGGAAAACATGTTTTAGGGCCATTTGAGTCCATTAGTTGCAAGGGAATCACAAATTTCGGTATTCTAAGCCAGATAACATCTTCAAAAATTTTTTTGCCTTGATATATTATTTTTCAAAAATTGAAAACTGGGAAAATTTAATTTTTTATACCTGAAACGGCCTAGCGGAACCTCTGAACAATTTTTTAAAGATAAAAGAAAATTTATGACATTATTATTTCACCAAAAGGAAGAAATTGAAGATGCAGTCTCAATCACCTTAAACCTAACAGTTGTTTAAATCGATTTTTTTACAGACAGTATCTTGGTGACTAAAACATAAAAAAAAGAAGAAATAAGACATTTTCTTCCGACTTTTTTTTTAGTCTTAAGGCTGTTGGAACGATGTCCGAAAAAATTTGCGAAATCTGTGGTACCATCAAATTTCGCAGTAGGTTTCGATATTCCAGGAATACGTGTTCAAAAAGGCACTTTGAAACTTTATCTGCTCCCTCGAAGGGGTGTCGCGGGTATAGAACAGGGTCTAAGTGCCTAGTTTTTGCTAAAAATTCAGATATTCGCTAATATCTAGTAAAAAGTGCGAGTGTCAATTACGTGAAGTGGGGCGGAAGCTGTCTGGCTCTATGCGTCACGTCAGCAACCAAATTATTTACCGTTGGCGCACTTATTTAAAATTGATAAATGAGTAAATGTATTGCGTGCGACAAATAATACTACTCAAATTATACAAAATAATTTTTCGAATAGAGAATGGACTTTTAAAATGAAAGTTAAAATAATCAGTTGATTTTACTCCTTATAATTAAATGATGAATTTGAAATTTAAAGGATGTGCCACTGCTCCGAATTCTCGGTTCTTTTCGCATTGCGCATGCAGCGCGTAGGCATGCTGATTGGTTACCGAGGGCGCGCTTATTCAAAATGATTAAATATGCAAATCAATTATTTACAATAAATAATAATTGTGAAGTGCATAAATGTATTAGGCATTAGTTTGAATTAATATTTGTGATGAAAAATGTATTTCTTCTTTTCAATTTTTAAATCGATTATTTATTCATAAGGAGTAAAATCAAATAATTATTTTAACTTTCACTTTAAAAGTCTATTTTTCAATTGAACAATTATGTTTTATAATTTTGCATTTAATTATTGTTGTAAAAAATTGATTTGCTCATTTAATAATTTTAAATAAAGGCACCAACGCAATCCTATACCACCGACACCCCTTCCAAGGTGTAGAAAATTGTTTAAAGTGCCTTAAAACCGTATTCTTGGGATATCGAAACCTACTACCAAAATTTGAGTGCCCCACATATTCTACCATTTTTTTGGACACTGTTCCAATAGTCTTAAGATTATAGTACTGAATCAAATAGGAAATTAAATCAAATTCTTGCAAAATACTTTTTTAATATAATAACTCCCCCTCCTGCACGTTTTACTATTAGATAAATATATATTTCTTGTAAAAGTAAAATTAAGATTTACTCATTTCAAAAATGGATCAATGCTTTTTTAATATTTAAGAAGATAAAAAACTATACAAAAGTAATAAAAAATAAAGAAAAGTCAAGTGCAAAAACGCTTCGATAACCTTAATGACAGAAGGACATTTTTTCTGTACAATAATCTCCATAAAACGCACAGTTTTCAATGTATCCAATTCTTTCATAATACTTTTATACTCAGTTAAAAAATGGTTAAATATTTGGATTTTACTCATTTCAAAAAGAGCTGGATCCTTTATTTTCGTTGAGTATAAAATGTTTAAAAGTTATGCGGAATAAGTGTTACTATCAGTTCTATAAGAATAGAAAACAGTCAATATGATTATTTTAGCATTGGAATTTCAAACGATTTTAGGCGATTCTAAGGACTTTGACAGGTGTTACAGGATCTAAAGATATTTCAAGAGGTTTCAAAATATTTTAATATCTTAAAGTATTCTATGATTTTTCAAAATATATCAAGAGGCAAATTTGTTTTGTTTTTCAAAAAAGTGACTTTTATGCTTTCCAGATTTTCAACTCGATATCTCAATACGCAAAAAAATGTGAGTAAAGTAGGAATCGTGTCGAACATCAGAAGATCTGAAGGTATTCAACAGAAGTCCCCAGGAAATTTACAATAATTGAAAAATTAGTGTAAATTTCAGTTCTGTTAGAACTGATGAGAACGAATTGAGTTCCGCGAATTCCTTGAATTCCTTAAATCCAGTGAATTCCGTGAATTCCTTGAATCCCGTGAATTCTGTGAAATCCGTGAATTCAAAATGTGTTCAAATAACATATTAAACCGGATAGTAATAATTTTATAAATGTATCTGCTGTTTGCTGTGTAAGTATGCGTACTAAAACTAGGGGCCAACTCGAAAAACGGAGTGGTTCTTTTAGACGACCAACAACACTTTCACAAAAGGTATTAATTCTGAGGTATGAAGGACGAAATTTTAAGGAAAAATTAGTTATGCATTTTTGTCTACAAATTATATTTCATTTATAAAAAAAGAAAATATTACATTAATTTTACTAAAAATGGTTAACAACATTATTCTGAAGAAAAACTAATCAATTTGAAGTATTATTTTTAATTTCAACATCAACATAGGCCTTACACATAGGTACGCTGTGCAGTTGACATCCTGCACGATGACAGTATATACAGCCTGATTTGCTTTTCCTGTCTTCTTTTCTTGCGCAGATTTCACATCGAAGTTGAGTTTCGAATACAACTCTCTGCACATTTTCGGATTGAACATTAACCCTCGCTTTAACCTGGGGTTCTATAAACGTGATTTGGGTGACTATTTCAAATTTCTTAATTTCTTTAGCGGAGCAACACGTTTGCCACGTTGGGGTGTTTGACACCCCACGCAACTTTGAACAGTTACCACAGACACGTAAACTACTGCAGCGCTATGCCAACGCCCTGAATAGGTACTGGCAGTCTCGAATTATTGACAAATATTGATGTAAATCGATTTCCGTCACGTTCAGGTACTTCAAATTAGGAAAAAAAGGAATGGGGTGTAATCCACCCCCCAGTGGCAAGTAAGGGTTAACATGCAGGTATCGAAATATAAAAAATGTAGACTCTGTGAATAAATAGCTCGAATTTTGCAATAAATAAACTATACTGAACAGATGTAACAATGTTCATTAATGAATTTTGTATATCATTAAGCTATTTCCCTTTCGGCGAGCCTCTAGGGGTAAGCGTGACACTACCCGATTCGGGTAGTGTTTTTTAGGTGGATAGTTTCTTGTAGTAGATAACTACAAGTGTGGGCTCACCACACCCACGAATGAATTTTGAACTTGAAAAAATCATCAATTGTCAAAGCATTGTATCAGGATCGACATTGACTAACTTAAGTACTTCTTATTAAATAAATTATTGGCAAATAAAAGTAACAAGGTACTTCAAGAATCTTTTAACGCTAAAGAATGTGTATTATCGGTCTATTTGCCTAGTTTCTCACCAAAAGGAACAAAACATTGTATCAGTATTTCACAAAATAAAAACTTGACATTTTTACTCAGCACCCTTAACTATAATTCGAAACACTTATTCTTCGTTTTCCAGCAACCGGCTCGATCTTCAATAATCCATTTGGTTTCATAATTAATAGTGGAATGGAATCGAATATTTTGCTGCCAAGTACATCTGCTTTTGATGAAAACATGATTTTAGAAGAAAAACCGCAGATCAACTTAAAATATGAGCTCTTGACAAATACCGAGGAAGTCATTACAATCGAAGATGATAATGAACCGGGCGATATAGTAGAAAAAACAGGATTCAATTCGACCTTGGAAGAAACGCAGAGTGTGTCCCCTACTACAAATTCAACAATAGAATCTACTGTCCGTTCTTTTTTCTTTAAACAAGGAAGCTCTGTACGTGAATTGCCACAAATTTCGCTGTCTTCAGATAAGAACCCTCGATTTAATTTTACTGGTAGACCATTTGCGTTTAATTGTATTCTGAACGATCTCCCAGCAGACAAAGTTGTTAGCACCCAATCGCAGAATCCTTCTGCAAGTTTTTTGGTAGTAGTGCCACGTATTAGCGTTCCACGACCGACAAACGATTCCACGTCGGGTGATAATCAGTTAACGTCCAGTTCCATTCCAGCAGCTATTAAACCCAGGAGGAAATAAGAATTAAAAATAAGCATCAGAATGTGAAACCGACTCCAGCAGAAGAGGCAGTTCTTCGTTCAGAAAAAGTGTTCGACAACGTGGCTGGCAGCTTCTCGGCGGTAATGAAATTGAAGGCACAGGTTCTTCAAAAGCAGCTCGATGGAAATGACATACACATTCCACGCGAAAGACCACTTGTGCATAGAGATTTCTTGTTTAACCTATACCGAAATCAGTGGTTGAAAGCGATTACACATGAAAATCAGGAACGAATGTTTTCGGAAACGCTTGGTATCATGGACCAATTTCAAAATGACTGACAAGCCAAGCGTATGTGTCCAATGTGTCTTACGCTCAATTAGAATCCTTTTTGAGTTCTCTGTATTTTAAATATGATGTTTGAGCCATCTCTTTCTATGAGAATATAATATAAGGTTTTCGAATTCTGAATTGCAACAGTATGTTTTAATTAAGCAAATAAAGTAATTAATCATAGATTATTATATTATTCGAGGACGAATCCATTTTAAATCAAACAAGTTCTACATTTGAAGTTGCAGAATCGTACGTTGTTTTTATGGGGAAATTTTGCGATACGTATTTTTCCGATTTACAAAAAAAAAATTCTACGAATTTATGCGTATTTGAATTTTGTGCTTTGTTTAAAAAAAAAAAAACATTTTTTTCCATCAAAACCTCTGTGACTTGTACTTCATTTAGATATTTATCGTTTTCTTCTTGATCCCAATAAATTTTATTGTTTTCTTTTGAAATCTGCCGGAATGTTAAAAAAGGTTCAAAATGAACAAAATGGCGGTGATTTTTCTGAAAGTATTAAAAGTCGATTTTCTCAAAAAAAAACACTTATATTTTTTGCCAATTTTTGATTGAAATTGTAATTTTAAAAAGAATACATGTTGTGAGTTTTATGTGGGCTAATAACTTTGATTTTTGATTGAACAATGCCTTTGAAATTTAATTTTCTCATTTTTCTTGCAAACCACTACAGATATGAAAAAATGTTGAGTAAAAAGTTTTTACGTCTAAAAAAGTTATATGAAAAATGCCTTTTGCTCTTTTGCGATATCATGTCTTATACCGGCGTAATAGTTTAGCCCGCATGAGGCTAATAGGATATCTTCCTTACATAAACAAAAATTATTATAAAAAATACGAAGGAAAAAGTATGGGTTTTCCAGAAATTATTTTATATTTTTTGCTTCATATTTTGAAAACACGAAAAAAATGTTTCCTAGAAAACCCCACCTTTTTTATTTTTTTAAATATTTTTGAAAAGCTTCTGCCAATGGAAGAAAGGCATCCGATCAGCTTTATACAGTTTAAACCTTTATTGAGGCCGAGAGATCCTTTTTCCTACAAAATATAGTTTTTGAATTTTCCTCGTAAACGGTTCAAGATATCGCAATAGAACAGGAGGTGTTTTTCATTGAACTTTTTTAGGTATGCAAAGTTTTATCATAATATTTTTTTATATCTGTAGTTTGCGAAAAAAATTTAAAAATTCGACTTTATGAAGAAAGTTATTTAGCCTGAATAAAACTCACAAGATTCTTTGAAAGTAAAGATACAAAAAAAAATAAGTATGCGTTTTTTGAGAAAATCGACTTTTCATACATTAAGAAAAACCACCAACATTTTGTTAATTTTGAACCTTTTTTTAATTTTCCGGCGAATTTTGAAGTAAAAAAAAATTTATTACAATCAGGAAGAAAACGATAAATATATGATTTAGGTAAAAAGTTACAGAGTTTTAATAAAAAGCGGTGGGTTTGTTTGAAAAACAAAGCACAAAATTCAAATACGCATAACTTCGTAGGCCATTTTTTTTCGTAAATCAAAAAAATACATAATAGCCTCTAAAAAACAACATGTTTCGTCCCCTACAGATTCTGAAATTTCATGTGTAGAACCTGCCTGATTTGAAATGGATTCGGTCTGGAATAATTTTTGATACCTGTTGAAAATGATAAATAAATTATTATGTAATTATTAAGAACCTATTCATTAACTAAATTGTGCAATTTTATATGATTTTTCATTTCTTCCTAACTAGTTCCCTCGTTAATTCTCATAAAATAATGTTAATTATTATTGCCTCAGAACAAAGTAGTGTTTCAAATGGCTTTTAAATTGAATACGTCACAATGTAATAAATTTAAGTTCGGGAATTGGATCTAAAAATTCTCCTCATACTCACGGTTGAAATATTCAAACCTGAAAAATGTTGAGTATTAAAAATTGAACAATAATTGATTTTACAAGGCGATTTTGAATCTGCTCAAAATTAAACAATTTACAGATTTCAATCTTGAAAATTGATCTGTTTCCATTTGAAAGCCTTAGTAGTTAAAGAAATGTAAACATCCGACTGAAACTTTATACAATTTTTTCAATTTTAAAATAAATTGAAATAAGTAGATCGATTACAAAAATTTTAGCTTCTAACTGAAAAAGTATTCGGTTTAAAGAAATATTAACAGCTGAGAGAAAAAATTTGTGGAATGGCATCCGAAATGAGTGAAAAAAATGTTGAAATCGGGTAATATATATATATTTATTCATCCATGTATACCTTGCGGTTTTTACATATATTAACCCTTACAAAAAAAACCCTTAAAATCTAAGAAACTATAAAAACCTGTACAAACTCTGAATAGTTTAATTTCGTAATATCGAGATTCGTTACCTTAAATTAACACAGGTACTTAAGCTTATACTCTATAAATCAATCGCATTTTGCTTTGCTCTTGCTTCTTTTTCAAAACCCCTAGCATACTCGCAGAGGATGAGGTTCGGTTTTCCACTTAAAGTTTTAAATACCAATTCTTTAAAATCCCTCCCTTCTTTTCCACCTGCCCAATCGTTCACCCCTTCCACGCATTTTTTCTCTAATAGCTCAATAGCCCCTTTGCATTTTAATATATGGAAAATGTTTTCCTCCTCTGTTTTGCATAATCTGCAGATTGTGTTCTCAAATCCTTTATTTCCCGCTTTACCCGCATTCCCGCATCTTAACCGTGCCCACTGTTCTTTATCCCTCTCCCTTATCTTTTCATCCTCCCAGTATTTCTCCCTACCCAATTGGGCTTTCCAACATTTATATTCGCTACAATATGATGACCTATCTATTTCCCCCCAATCTCCCTGTATTTCCTGCGCGAGAATCGTCTCAACCCCTTTCTCTAGGTTCTTCTTGACCTCATCTTCTCTCCCCCCTTGCCAAAGCAACTCTGCTGTCACTCCGTCACCTACATCCCGGCAAGCTTTCTCAAATGTTTTGCCCCAACTCGAGGGGTTTCTATTTTTTATTCCCCTCAACTCTTCCCTCAAACAGATTTTTGGCCATCTCTCATTATCCATTTCACAAATTTTCATAAGGTACTTGCTTGCTCGCGCCCTGGCCTCGATCTCTAAACTCTGTCTTCCTGCCTCCATTCTCCATATGTAGCCTGGAGTTGTGCTATCAACTCCCATTGCCATTTTAACGAACCTACCTTGCATTTTCTCTATTGCTTCTCTTCTAGCCCAGCCCCATATCTCTACGCCATACATCCCTCCTGCTTTCACTAACGTGTCCATAAGATACAATCTTTTACCCAACCTATTCATTCCTGCTCTCTTTAAAACACTCCATGCTGCATTCGCGGCAATTCTCGCTTTCCCTGCTACTTTCTCCGTGTGCTTTATACAAGTTCCCGCTGTTGAAAACCAATATCCCAAATACTTAAAGCTACTTACTACTTCTAATTCTTCCCCGTCCACTTTCCAACTTTCCCCTTGTGTCCTCCTCCCCCCTTTCCTAAATATCATTACCTTGGTCTTATTCCCGTTAATTTGTAATTTATTTTTTTCGATATATCTCTCTAGATTTCTTAGCATTCCCGTGAGCCCCTCCGCGTGGTCCGCCACCAAAGCCACATCATCTGCAAATTTAAGTCCAAAAATTTTGGTTCCTCCTATTACTGTCCCTCCTGCATTTCCTTTTCCCCAAGCTTCATCCATATCTCCTATAAATATGTTGAACAAGGTCGGACTGAGTGGACACCCTTGCCTTACGCCCCTGTTTGTAGAGAACGAGTTCGTCTTCCCTTCACTCGTAATAACTTCATTTAATGTTCTGCTGTATATCTTCCTTATCATATCTAACATTCTACCTTTTATCCCTATTTTCTTTAATTTTTCTACTAGTATCCCTCTATCGACTGTATCAAATGCCTTCTTAAGATCTACAAACGCCGTGTATAGCTTGCCGCCCTTCGCCTTCAGTTTGTTGTTAATCAGCGAATTGAGAACCCACACATGATCCCGAGTAGACCTTTTCCTCCTAAAACCTGCCTGGCTTTCTTCGTACTTCCCTTCCTTTTCTAGCCAGCCTCTAAGTCTTTCATCCAAGATAGCTGTTAGGATTTTGTATCCAGTATCCAGGAGTGCCACTCCTCTATAATTCCCCGATTCATTTTCATCGCCCCCTTTATGTATGGGAAATATCTGCGCTTTTTCCCATCCACGAGCCAATTTCCCTTCCATCCAGAACCCATTTAGTATTCTATGTACCTCTAAAGCCCAAACTTTCGGTAGCCATTTTATGAATTCTATGGCTACGCCGTCTTCTCCTGCTGCTTTACCTTTCCTTAATCTGTCTACTACTTTCGCTACTTCGTCAAACGAGATTTCCCTATTTATTTCCAAGTCTAAATCGTCTCCCTCCCCATTTCTCTTTTCTTCCTCTCCTTCTTCTACCTGTCTTTCTCCCTCTGCCGGACACCCTCCTGTTTCCTCATCCACCATGTCTGTACGTTCCCTTTCCTCCATTCCCTTCTGAGTTTCTGCATTTTCCGGGTCAATATCCTGTCCTTCCAGGAGCTTCATGAAATGCTTCTTCCACTGAGCCTTTTTAATTCCATTTCCTTTATATCTCCGTTTAGGTCTAAACTCCCCTATTGCCCCCCAAAAATCTCCCATATTTTTACTATTCTTCACCTTTTCCCATTTCTGTTTCCTTTCCCGATTATTTCTTTCTTGGCGGTATTCCTTTAGTTTTCTCCTACTCGCTTTGTAATCCTCATGTTCCCTATTTCCTTTTGTCTTCAAATACTTTTTCAAGTGGCTGAAAGTATTTTGCATCAATTTCTTTTCGTGCTCATCCCTTCCTTTAAACTCTCTTTCCCCTTCTGTTCTTTTCGTCGTCTGCTTTCTAGTCATGCCTACTCTTTCTGCTACTTTTTTTATGTTCTCTATTAGTCTGTCCCACTTATTTTCCCACTCTCCTTCATTTTCCGTTAAAATTTCCTTCCCGATACCTTCCATGTTCTCCCTATATTCCTTGCTCTTACTCTCATCCCACACTAATCTATAAGCTAATTGCTCTCCTCCTATTTCTGGTCCCTCTGCATGCTCTCTTTTCTTTCTATCGTTCTTTCTAGCTCCTTT
>CAKNWW010349322.1:0-12311 GCA_932074435.1 Andricus kollari | reverse complement strand
AAATTGTATTTAATGCTTCCGCAATCACCATGAAGTTTTTGTAAATTTTGTTCAGAAAACATTTCTCTTAACAATCAGCTATAGAATATAAATAAATAATTACGTTTGAAATATCACCCCCATAAATTTGTTTTACAGGCTAAAAATTCATTAATCTTTTTTAATTAGTATTTTCTTTTTTTTAATTGCTGCTTGTTAAAAAATTGTTATGTGTAGTAGAGTATTAATCTTTTTATTGAAAAATTCCTCTTCTTCGTTAAAAATTGATTTCTTTTGGTGAAAATTTTAGTTTAAAATCTTTTTTTTTTGTTCTTGAAAACTTAACTCTTTTGTTGAAAACTCATTTTCTTTTGTTTTAAAATTCATTTTTTTTTTGTTGAAAAATCGTCTTTTGTGGTACAGTATTTATAATATTATTCTTCAAAAAGTTGTATTTCTGGTTGAAAATTTTTTTCATAGTTAACAAATTATTTTCTTAACTGAAAATATAACTATTCTATTTTTCGCTGAAAATTTATCCTTTTTAATTGAAAATTCGTGTACTGATTTCACTATAATCACTCTTTAATTAACAATTCATGTATTGTAATAAAGATTCATCTTTTTCGGTGCAACATCAATATTTTTGCTTAAAAATGTATCTTTTTGTTCGAAATTTCAAGTATCTTGTTAAAAGTTCGTTTTTTTATTGAAAATTAATTATTAACTAAGAATTTAACTATTAAATAGTTTTTCCGAGAATCCATATTTTTTTACGGACACTCAACAATTGTGTTGAAAGTTTATGTATTTTGTTAACAATTCATCCATTTTGGTAAAAAATGAATCTACTTGATTGCAATTTTATCATTTGGGTTGAACATTTATTTTTTTGTTGGTTTAAATTTAACTAGTTTGTTGAAAACTTGTTTTTTTTTTATAAATGTTCAACTATTTAATTGAAAATTCATGTGTAGATTAGTATTCTTTGGTAGAATACTAATCTTTTTACGATCTTCAATATTACATTCGGAGCATGCGGTATAATCGAATTTTCAACAAATACAAAAAAAGAACGCCTGACAAAAAGTCGTCTGTAGGCTACAATTTTATTCCAATGATTATAAAAATTTTACGACCACATATTATTTTACGACTTTTCATTACTAAATATGACGAAATAAATTGGCAATTTCATGTATTGAAAAAATATAAATAATCTTAATTGTTTAAATCGAGTTTGTTTTGAATGTAACACAAATTTAACCCTTTCAAAAATATTCAGACGCACAATAATTATTTTCTCAGTTTAAAAAATATCCATTGAAATATTCAAGATGCTATATTGAATTCTTCCATTATTTAGTCTATTGTTTGTAAACGCAAATAATGGAAAATTTTTATTCCTAAAAAAATATTCTCCTTCTTATCAACATTATTTTTGCTCGCAGTAGACACGTGGAACATATCTCTAACTTCGCTGTATTATCATAGTTCAAATAAAACTGTTATGTTTTCTAATTCTTGGATGATGAAATAACCCTGAAGTTCTAATATTCTCGAAACATGCAGACAAGGAAAAATTCAAAATTTAATAATGGAAATAATAAAATTTTATTACGTTAAAAAATTTCTCTTTATACGTATCTAAATCAAACTTCTTTTCATCATTTTCACTAATCTCAGTTAAATATATTTTATTCATAATATTAATTTGCTAAATATATTTATATACAAAAATAATATAAAAATTTGTTTTATCTATTAATAAAATTCATCAAATTCAGAGTCAGATTGAAATCCAATTCAAATTTGTACTATTACAAAAAAAAAACTCTTCTCATATTATAAAGTTAACAGAATAAAATAAATAACATCCTCATTTAAATTAAAGTGATATTTCTAGACATTTTAATATTTATAAGGACTGACAAGAATTATTTACAATAAGCTCGTGAAATTATTGTGTATTTATTACAATTTGAAAACTATTTTTTAAATTTTGTAATAAATTTAATAATTACAATTAAAACCTTTCGCAGATTTTAAAGGATGCAGGGCCAGAATTGCCACGAAACTTCAAAATATTTGAATCGATATCGTAGAAAATTAACAGACTTTGAAAATTATAGGGGATTCCAAGGATATCACATTTGAAGGATCGGAAAATTAAAAAAAATAAAGTTCAATTAAACTTTTAAGGTGATATAAATATAAATTAGAATTTTTAAAAATTGAAAATTTCTTTGAAGTTTGAGGGCATCATCAATTTTTGCTACATCACCTTAGAAAACAACTAACGAAAAAATCATGTATGTCTACTGATACAATAGCTGAATTAGTTCAATTAGCTTATTATATTCGCACGTGTTTATCAATGATAACAAGAAATACAAGGTAATTAGTTCAAAACTTTTTTAATAGCTCGATGTGGTCATATCACGAAAATATCCTCAAGGAATTTGAGATACAATGATTTAAACAAAAAATTTCGAATTTTGATTGAATATTTACAATTACTTTAGATTGCGTAGGATCACTCTGGATTATATAGAATTATGTTAGATTACACCGCCTAGAGTAGACTCACGCAAATTTTCAAACAAAAATCATTACTTTTAAATAGAATTGTTAAATTTTCCATAAGAAAAGTTTATTGTCAACCAAATAGTAAAACTTTCTACCAGAGTTAGTAGTCGAATTTCCAATCTAAAAAGACAAATTCGCAACATAAGTTGTGAAATTTCACCCAAAAAAAGACTTTTTAACAAAACTGTTAAACCTTACACATCTTAGAATAATTATTAACCAAATAATTTAATTTTTAATGACGAATGTGAATTTTTAACCCGGAAGATCCATTTTATAACGAAAAAGATGAATCTTCGACGAAATACATGATTTTTCAACCAAGTAGTTGAATTTTTGAAGGAAAAAGATACATTTTTACCCAGAAACGGAATAGTCACATTTTTAGTTAGTTTTTGGAGTTAATTTTTTACAAACAGAAACAATTTTCAACAATGGCATTTCTCCGAACATTATTAACAAATTTCCCGGAAATAAGGACAGTAACTGAAGATGGCCTTGTACAACGAAGGCGTCAAATTATAGACGAGAACCTTCTCCTTAGGAGAACCATCAACCGAATAAGATCTGAGATTAAGACTGCATTTCACAAGTGACTCTAGGGCGCGCAAACGAAAAATATAATCAAGTGGTCGCCGGAGATGAATGGAGATGTGATCAGATGTCACATTTGGACGAAGGCTCTGGGAGAACCCGTGTTGGGAGAACAACATCGTCTCTTCATGGGTCATCATTCCGAGCTGGCCCACAGAGCTGATCAGTTGAAATCCATTAGGCTGTGCCACCTTATATCCGAGGTCGGAATAAATAACGTCAAAAACCAGGTGCGACAACAACGAGCATCATCGCACACGCAGTTGCGGTGGAAGAGGTGGTTCATATGCCTGTGACATGATACGCTATGGAGGAGCGAAAGCGGGATCTGGGGGATGGAATGCAAAGCTTCTGGTATAAATAACTTGAGGCTCTGCACCACTATACTGCTTAAGCTCTTCAAAAAATCTTGGAGAACCCAGATCACTTGTCGTCTTTCATGACGGAAGGCCTAACGTATATGTTTCCCAAAAAGGTACATGCTAATAGTCCTAGTAATTACCGACCAATCACTTGCCTTTCGAACCTCTATAAGTGTCTCAAGTGAGACAACGTCCACACCGAAGAACAAAAAGGTTGCTTTATAGGCTTCCGTGGCTGCGAGGGCCAAGTCATTGACGATTGCAGTTCTCTTCAGACATCAGGATGTCTCTAAGCTTGGCCAAATGTAGAAAGCAGCATATGCTCCGTGAAGAGACAAATACTCCACTGATAAGGGACGACCGCGCTCTGATTGAGGCGATAACTGATACAAAATTGTACAGGTGCTTGAGACTCCTTCTTTGGGTTGCCTTAGTCTGCTACTGGCATCTGGCCTCAGTGCAAAGAACAAGCTACGCGAATTAGGGGGCAGAGGGATCATGGATGTTTGTCGATTTTGTGACTCTCAGGTTACGGAATTCCGCAAATATTTTCAAAACAGGACTAACATCTCATTCTATGCCTACAACTGTAGAGTTGAAATGTATGCCCCCTTAAAACTTCCAGCTTTTTAATTTCCAGAACATCGACATCATCGACGTATATCATCGACAAACATCGTTTGCCGATGATATTCCGCTCGAAAAGCGAATTCGTCCTATCCTTCCAGGAAAGTCACCAGAAGAAATACGTGGCTTTCCGAAAGAAAAACCACGAAAAAATTCAAGTCAAACAAGGAAACGGGGAAAAAGTATCATCGCTTCGGATAGTCCAGAGAGAAAATACATCGAGGAGAAGCAGAAGAAGAAGAAGTCTTCTAAAAAACTTGCAAAATGAAGGAAATAAAACAACAGTCAACTACACCGAATTTTCTGCATCAAAGTTCCTCGTACTATGTGTTCTGTTTCAGATAACATTTAATTTTAATGAATAAAAAATAATTGAATATAATTGTATACTAATCAACATTTCTGTAAGATCATTTGTAATGATTTTGTAAGCCAAAACGCAGAATTCAAACTTGAAAATAACGATTTGACTAGCTTTAAAGAGACTGGTTCAAGTATCCCCACAGGTGGGGATACTTGAAACAAAAGACATGCTTTTGTAAAATATCAATAATTTTCATTAGATGCCAGAATTATTTATAATACTTTAGAAAATTATTAATGAATGTTTGATCTAACTCATAAATATACGAAACACAATTTGTAACAATTTTCTTTAAAAATACTGCAATGAACAGAAACTGCTTTAAGTATTCCCACGCTCCCCTAGCAATTTATAATAGTTTAAATTTATTAATAGTTTAGCCCTAGGGACCTTATCAATAAATTCTGATTCTAATTCTAATAATAATTTAACATTCTAGAATTCCAGACGCTTTCACTATTATAGTATTATCATAGTTCAAATGAAAATTTTATCTTATTTCGTTCATTGCTGATTAAGTAGCCCTGAAGTTCTAATATTATCGAATCATGTCGTGGGTATGGTAGGCCCACACTTGTAGTTATTTACTACAAGAAACTATCCACCTAAAAAACACTACCGGAATCGGGTAGTGTCACGCTTACCCCTAGAGGCTCGCCGAAAGGGAAATAGCTTAATGATATACATGTTGACAAGAAATATTTCACAATCTCCCAAAAACAGATAGCTTCTGATTGAAATTTTCAGGATTTCTTATTCGCATACAATTCGTATGACAAAACAGAGGATTTGATTAAAAATCGCTTAAGACATAGCACGTCAAAGTATGTTCATTCAAAAATAAGCATTAACAGCTTTCTATTCTGTCATTAAACTTTTTTATTTCTTTAATCAATGATTTTTAGTCTGTTAGCACGATAAATTTTGAAAGAATTGATAGATTGGATTGGGCTTTGGTATACTCCTCAAGTGTCCTAAAATAAAGAACAAGTTCGTTATCCAGCCATTTTGAATAAAAATTAAAAAAGTGAGCGCATTTTGAAAATTTTTAAAACCATTTTATTCAAAATAAAAAAAGAAGAGTTTTTGATTCCATGCCTAGAGGTAGACCAGGAATCGGCAGATGGGAAAATATAAACTACTATCTAATACAACGCTGCTAAAGGCTGGTGACCTTCTCAGCATAAAACATCAACCAATTGCGACTCTCTCGGTTTCCAGTCATTGTCCTCATTTTCAAGGATTTCTACTTATTTTGATGTATTTTTGCGATTTTCAAAGATTTCCATTAATTTTAAGGGATTTCAACAAATTTATAGAGAACTTCAGGGAGTAAAATAAATTTTATTTCCAGATATTTCTACGGATTTCAACCCTTGCAAGGGATATGAAGAAATTCAAAAACATTCACGGGATTTTAAAGATTTTAAGTTGCTTTAAAAGATTCTAATGAATTTCGAGTGATTGAAAAAATTCTTAAGGGGCTAAAAGGTTTCACTTGCTTTCTACGGAATTTTGTTATGAGTGGCCTATAGTAAATCGTTTCTTTTTTGTTTATTTATTTTGTACATTAATTGATTAAACCTTTTTTATTATTCATTTCAATGCTGAATATGTTATAATCCTTTTCTATATGATGATTTCATATGATGAATTTCCTATAATCGTAAAAAAAAGGATAGGGAATTCATTATAGGAAAATCATTATAAGCCTGCCCTGATTACTCTGTCATATTTATTATTAATAATAATATAATAGTAATAATAAGTTTTTGACAATATCATGTCTGACTTCCAATCAAGTTAATTACATCAGAGTAACTCTATCAGAAAAGACCAAAATAAGATAACAATTTTATGTAAACTATGATAATACAGCCAAATTGTAGATGTGATTCACGTGTTGAATGCGAAGAATAATAATGAAAATAAAAATACAAATTTGTAATACTTGTTATTATAAAATAGACCAAATAATCACAAATTTAAATACAACATCTTGCATGTTTCCATTGACAAGGTCGTAACAAATTTGTGCAAGCACTAATAGGTAGAGTTCTTGATTAATCTTATAATTAAATCTATAAACTAAATCAAAAATGAATAAATAGAATCGACATCAGAATACTTATCAAGTTAGATATGAGATTGATGTATTATAATTTATATTTAGTGATTAATTAGTGGATCTTGTGCATTTCGAGGTAGAAATGGAAAGGAAAAAACTGGTTGTATAAGAAATAAAAAATCACAAATGTTAAGGAAAGCAGAAAGAAATTCAAAGATAAAATTCCGGAGAATCAGATAGGAGAGTAGGTGCATTTCGAATATCGATTGGTACTTTATTCCATAAGCGGGCACCACTATAAATGATATTTGGGCTGAGACATTCTGTGAAAAGTAATCTCAAGGATTTTATATCCTTTACAAAGCTTAGACTGTGCTGGAAGGTCTCTATCTACAAATTGGAAGAGGGTAAATAGATACTCTGCAGCAGTATCTGGTACAGTTATGGAAAGATCCTAGATCTTCAACCACTTCCGAAAAAGGGATAGTGACATGCTCGAAAAAAGGGGTGGAAATGGTGCCAGCGTTTCGAGCGACGGAGATGAAGTAGGTCCAACAACAATTTCCTTAGTTTTTCCCGAATTAGGAATAAGTCCATTCTTCCAGGCCCAGAGGATAACGCGATCGATATCTTCCTGGGCTAGAACAAGTAATGTACTTAGAGAACAAATTGGTCCCGATAAGTAAATTTTGAAATCGTCAGCATATTTGTGGTAGCTGCAATGTTGAAGTACACTTTCATGATGAGATGTGAACAAATTGAAGAGGAGGCGTGCCAGAATGGAGCCCTGAGGAACCCCACACTTGACCTCCCACCATGCAGAAAGCCCACCAGCACTATTAATAATTCTGTTAGAACGATTATTAAAGTAGGACCTGAAGCATTTAATGTCAGATTTTGGCACGTAAAAAGATTTCAACTTTTGCAGGAGTAACTTATGGTTAACCATATCAAAAGCCTTCGAAAAATCGAACAGAACAACAATTGTGATCTCCCTATTATCCATCGCTAGTTTAAGATCCGTTTTTACTTTAAGGGAAGCAGAAAGGGTGCTATGTTTTGCCAAAATACCTGATTGCATTTTGTCAATGGCCTTCAGTATTTCGAAAAATTTCGAAAATCACAGGTGAACCATTTTTTGAAGTGGTTTAGACAGTGCACATAAAATAAAAACTGAACGGAAGTCTTTCAGGGGCGTAAATTTAGAAATTTTGGGAACTGGGCAAATAACAGACTGTGTCCAGATATCTGGGAAGATCCTGACCTGTAGGGAAACATTATAAATATGTAAAAGAATAGAAAAGATAATTGGAAGGGAAAGTTTAATCATTTTGATTGATATTCCCTCAGTTCAAATGGCATTTGATTTGATTTTAAGTGTTTTTTTCAACAGTATTTTAGGTGTGATGTCATCGAAAAAGATGGAACTGGAAATGTGAAAAAAGTTTTTAAAAAGTGATTAGGCGGAAAACTACTATCTACAAATTCATGCTTGGGCGGAATTAGGTCTCAACATCTAATGAGATGTCAAATGTTCTCTTTGTTGTCTCTGTGGGCAATCTCCTCATAATTGTATTGATTGAACGTATCTCTAATCTTAGTTTGAACTAGGGTCCTGAGTTTATGCAATTGATCTAATATTATACTGCTTTTTGTTTTCTTTGCAAGTCAGCGCTTGCCATCACGTTCCCTTATCAGATTTTCAATTTCAGATGTGATCCAGAGGGCAGCTTTATTCAAGTTTTTAGGAACGTGTAACGGAGAAAATTTTTTAAATGCGGAGTCTAGGTAATTAGTCAGAGCTTCTCATTTACTATTTATATCTGTATCTAGTAGTATTTTTCTCAATCGTACGTCATTAGGTTTTCGCGAAATGAATTTTCATCAATATTAAAGAGATTCTGCACCAATCTTTGCATTTGTTTTGAATTTAGATTGAAGAAAAATATAAAGGTAATGTTAATCAAGACGTGGTACCTTATCAATATAGCCTACAAATCATTAACTTAATACGAGTACTGGAACGATCAGTAGAGTTATAATGTGCAATCAAGAGTTTCGAAGAGTACACCAAAGAAGTTAGATATTTAGTGTGATTGGAAGCGAGGTTTTAGTTGGTGTTAAAATCTACAGTTATGATAATGCCATTAAAGTTAGCAATAAGTGAAAAATTGCAGATTCAAGGTCTGTAACATAGGAAGCATTAAGTGGTTTATAAACCATTTCCACTAAAACACTGTCAGAGGTTGAATTAACCTCAAGAAAGAGAAATTTGATTGTGGGATACATTTCCACTGAACTCACTCCCAGATGTAGGTCTCCGTTCTACTAGAACCTCATCGTGTCTCGTGTGCCTGACCCCGTTGATTTTTACGCCAAGGGCCTCAGGTTTCATCTTCTTCTTGAGGTCCTTGAGGACCTTCGCGTAGCTAAGCCCCTCGGTCGGTTTGATAAGGACCGCCTCGGTTCTAGCCCGCATCTGTCTCTTCTTCTTCTTCTTCTTCTGTTTCCGTTCTGGTGCGGATTCTGGCTTTTCTTCCACCTTTTTCGGTGTCGAGGTCGTTGGCGCTGGAGCGCCACGTGTCCTCTGCCTTTTGCTCCTCGGGTTAGAAGGACTCTTCTCCACTGGCTTTCGTCTGTCTTCTTCCTAGCCTTCTCCTCACAGGTCGTCGCTCTCGTTCGGGCAGTTTGTCCAACATTCTCGATAAAATCCTTATGAAGCCCTTCGGTCATCATTGAGTGATCGCGCAGTTCGCCCACGAGTCGCTCCGCTCGTTCCAGCCCTATTTAAGCTGCAAAATCGTAAAAGAAGATGTGACCGTAAAATTTATATAATCATTGGAACAAAATTGTACCCTACATACGACTTTTTATCAGGCGTTTTTTTATTTGTGGTAAGTTCGATTGTCCCGCATTTTTTGCCATTTTGAATCTTTTTCTCGCGTGGGTATTTAGAGTCTTTTTTCATTGTCTTATATCTTTCGACTCAAATTCACTACCGCAAATACTGATATTTTGAAATGAAAAATAAATAATTTCAAAGTTTAAATGACAAAATTATTTTTATTCCAGAGCAGCTTTCTTTTTAACTTTATAGCATTCGATATGGCCTAGTTATCGAGCGTTTTGGGGTAAAACGAAATCGGTGTACTTTTGAGTGGTAACAAAAATGAACTTCGCAGACTTATTTTGAGAATCTAGTATATAATCGAGTGTTGGGAGGCATTATCATCCACCTCTTAAGACGATTTTATTTTTCGTTATTTGAACGAAATAAGTACATAAGAGAGGGGATGGGGGCTCAGTTATAACAATAATAATTACCTAATTTTTCATTTCTTTTCATTTCGCAGAGCTATTATTCACTTTTGATAAAATTTGTAATTAGTAGTGCAAGTCTCAGGGTCAGTCATGACCGACTGCATGCGCAATGCACATTGAAGCCTAAGCGCTTGAAGAAATTCAGATTACGGAATTGTACAGCATTATGCTTGGATTTTCTCATCAATGCATCATATTCAGGAATACAAATCATGAAGTATTGTTCCTAGGAACTTGGCTAAATATCGCCGACTGGACGAATTTATCTGCGGAACTTACTTTATTTCAATGAAAAGGAGTTTAAAGGAAAGGAACATTTGTATTTCAAATTGCGTGAACTATGAATTACCTTATTTTATTTTATCATTATCTTTGAAATGTATACAACTTTTAGTACTACATGGAATAAATAAGTTTTATGAAGTTCATGGAACTAATTCAACAGAGTTTTATATAATTTGCAAACAATTTCAGATAAAATTCACAAACATTATTTTCTGAGCATTAATTTGCTAAAGCACTTACGCTTTTCCATTATTTTCTCGAATATTGACTTTCAAATTTTCTCAACAAATTTATTCTCTACAAATGTTATTCATTTTTTTCATAATGTTTACCATTCATATTCAAAACTAGACTTATGTGTCAAGTTTCTTTCTAGAATAGATAATACTTTTTTTGAAGCTTTTTTCATGCAAAAAATTATAAATAAAACACAATATTAAAAATAGGATTTCATTTTTTACAATTTGCTCACATTCGACCTTTACATTTGCATACAATTGCCAATAAATCAGAAGTATTAACTAGGAGTATCGCACGAGGCAGAAAATTATTAAAACAAGTCATAAATCCATGTTATTATAATGTTATAAACAAACTATTAAACAAAATTCATTTTTTTTATTCGCAATGAGTAGCTATTTTAAATCCATAAATTTTGCATTAAAGATGTCAGATATAAAAACGCACTTGAAAGTTTTTAAGAAAAACTGCTGTTCACTAATTATTTAAACAACTTTCATAAACAAATCCACACTTTAAACATTTTGTCATGAATGGGTTTTATTTGTTTTTGTTGAATCAACTTGAAATGTTTTGTTAAAGACTCCTAGCTGTCATATTTTTATTATTGCAGAAACTTTTTATTATATAAACAATTTCCATACAAAATTGCTTATTTAATCAACAATTATTGTAATTAGGAAAAACATGACCACAATATGTTTGTTTTTCTTTGACTTACCGTCACATGGATTCAATGGACAGAGGTACGTATAAGAAAAAAAAATTGTTAACTTGTAAACTTAATTGTTTCAACAAATAATCGACATAAGGGGATATTCGTCTTTAAAGTATATTTCACACACATAAATTAGCGCATCATTTTCATTTTTTCTTCTTAGAATCACATGATATTAACTCCCGATTTTCAAAAGTTCATGAAGTTCGGAATAGTGATATTGGGAAGAAGATTTCGTTGAAATCACTGCCTCAAATTTTTTAAATAATTTGATTACACTTTCCGTATGTCTTCTATCCTACAAACACCTGTTCCTTTCTGATTGTTACAAAATTTTCTAACTTTTCTTCGATTTCATTCTGACTTACAATATGTTCGTTTATTTTCGAAAATCAAATTTTAACCTGATGTGTCTGTAACCTGAAGGTACTGACTACTGACAAACATTAACGCTGATTCGAATTGCAATTGAGCATAATGCGTGAGAGCATCATTGATATTCCTGGCACTTTCTCCATGAATAAAAATGATTTCAATCTTTTCAGTGAAAAAAAATCGTACAGAGTTCGCATTTAGCAAAGTTGATTTGAAATCTTCCTACCTCAACTTTCAGCTGTTCCTAAGGTCGCACAAATGTCCGGAAAAAATATTAAAAAATGCATGTAGATTACTTGTCTATTTGTGAATGGAGCCAAACTTTGGAAATTAACTAATATTAAAAATTGTGGTCACCAGATTTGTTAATGCAAGAAACAACTATCTCTAGATTAAATGGAGATATCAAGATGGATCAAGATTTAAAAGAAAGGGCTCAGTACACTGCTAAACCTCAGACAAATAAAAAATCGATAAAATTGTATATTTTCTGTAAATTGAGTTCGCATAATTTGGACCTTAATGAGCTATGGCAATGTCTCGTGACGGTATAGAAGTAAAAAAAGGATGACGGATGTCCATTGATAAGCCGCCCCCAACAGCGAAGATTTAAAGAAAAAGTGTGAGTGGCAATGACTAGACCTGGCCATGTGGTTGTAATTTCCTTTCCATTCAGCAACTTTTCAGATGTCAGTATTATATATTATAAAATTATACATAATACAATTTTATTCTACGTCTTATAAAGTAAATGATTAGAAAAGAGTATTAAAGTAGAATAGAACTGAT
>CAKNWW010349315.1:0-13762 GCA_932074435.1 Andricus kollari | reverse complement strand
TTGTACAATTACAACTTATTCCTTGTTTACAGAGAGTAATTTTTGGAAAGAAGAAACCTAAATTTACTATTTTCGCACAAGGAAAAATTCTTTTGAAAATTAGTTCAATATTTCAAGTTTTTTATGTTTTTAGTTAAGTCTATTACTAGGGTGCCCACCAGTTCCCTTTTCCTCTTTTCCCTGTCTCTTTTAAAACCCATTTTGCGCAATGTTAATGGTAAATCGGGATATTGTGAGTGATGAAAACAAAGTTTCGGTTATTATTTTAGGAAGGAAAGGCATCTGGAGGAATAATACAGGGTGTCTAGTGTTTCTTTAAAAAAAATTCAAGGACTTTTCCAGGTTTTCCAGGACAAAAAAGTTGTTCTTTCCAAGTACCTTTTTTTTACAGTGCAAAATACTTTTCACGAAATATAGTAAAATTTGTAGGTCTAGTAGAACTAAAATAAGTTTCATATGCGAAATTTTTTGTATAGCCTCAAACTCTGATTTTATGGTAAAATATCCAAATATCCCAAAAATTGCAATCCAACAATTTTTTTTTTGTTGATGTAATCAAAGTGAGTTCAATCCCGCGTGTAATAAACTTTTTTTTATTAGAATTGGTTGAAATTGCCTGAGTAAGCGATTTTGAGTAATTTACGTTTAGTTTTCAATGAAATAATTAAATTTTCTACGTAAGAAATGAATTTTCAACCAAAATCATTAATTTTCTAGCAAAAGAAGACCAATTTTTAACGAAATACTTGGATTTTTAAATAAAAAAGATGAAGTTTCAACCAACTAGGTAAACTTTTGAATGAAAAAAAAAAATTTATCCAAAAAGGGAATAGTTGAATCTCCATTTTAAAAAATTCATTTTACAACAACAAAAAAACGAATTTTCATCAAGGTAATTAAATTTTCAACCAAAGTGATGAATTTTAAACTAAAATGGTGAATCTTCAACTGGAATAGTTGAATTTTTAACTGCGGAAGAGATGAATACATTTTTAATTAAAATTGTGGAATATTCAACTTGATTGCTTAAATTATCAGTTTAAAAAAATTAATTTGTGACCAAAAAAAGAAATTTTCAACAAAGTTTTTAGTTAAAAAAATTAATTTATAAAAATCGAATCTTCAAAAAAAAATTAATTTTCAACAAAGGAGTTTAAGTTTCAATCAAGTAATTAAATTTCAACCAAAATCATTATTTTTCTACCAAAAAAGACGAATTTTCGAACCAAATACTTGAATTTTGAAATAAAAAAGATAAATTTTCAACCAACTAGGCAAATTTTTAACCAAAAATGGAATATTTAAATATCTAGTTAAAAAAAAATTTACATAAAAAAAAATTTCATGAAAATAGTTAAATTTTCAATCAAAGTGATGAATTTCAAACCAAAATGGTAAACCGTCAACAGAAATAATTAAATTCCCAATCGAAGAGATGAAGTTTTAACTAAAATTGTGGAACATTCAACTGGATTGCTTGAATTATCAGTTAAAACAAATTAATTTGTAACAAAAAAAAACGAATTTTCAAGAAAGTACTTAAATTTTTAGTTGAAAAAAAATTTATTTGAAAAAATAAAATTTTCAACAAAACAGGTAAATTTACAACCGAAGAGATGATTTTGCCATTAAAATGATGAATCTTAAAAAAAAATGAATTTTTAACAAAAGAGTTTAATTTTCAATCAAGTAATTGAATTTTCAACCAAAATCGTTAATTTTCTACCAAAAACGACGAATTTTCAACAAAATACATGAATTTTTAAGCAAATACTTGAATTTCCAAATAAAGAAGATAAATTTTTGACCAAATAGTTGAATTTCAAAATAAAAAGGATCAATTTTCAACCAAAAATGGAAAAGTAAAATTTCTAGTTTAAAAAATTAATTAATTTAATTTTTAATAAAAAAATTGAATTATATCAATCCACAATGTGAAATTTCCTGTCCAAATAGACAAATATTCAACAAAATACTTAAATTTTCCAGCAAAGAGTTCAATTTTCAGCAAAATATGTGAGCTTTTAACCATATAGTTAAATTTTCAGACTACAAAGATGAGTTATCAATCAAAACGTCGAATTTTCAACAAAATACATGAATTGTCAAATAAATAGTTGAAGATTTAACTAAAAAAAAAATAAAAAATAAATAAATATAAAAAAAATAAAATAAAATATAAAAGTTTTAATCGTACAATCTTTGGTTTCTCAATCAGTCAAATCAAAGATATTTTAGGTTTTTTATTCTGCAAGAATAAAGAACATAATTCATTCTCTTTGAACCAAGGGCTCGGAACTTACTTAAGTTCTAAAAATTATTGCTGCAAGCTGAAGATGGAGCTAAGAAACAACTCTATGCGCAACGGTTGTCGATTTTCCCTGTGACTTTCTGATTAAAAAAAACCCTGTATTTTCCCTGTTTTTCCAGAAAGTGGGCACCCTGATTACGAAATATCTTTATTTTGATATAAATCATCAAACAAACCAGCAAGACATTTTTGGTGACTGTTGGCGGATTGCTAGCCAATTTCTTCGAAAAATCGATATTTTCGAATATCCCTCGATCCGTTTTTAAAGTCGAATTCATTTTCTGGATATTTGATATTTTCAAACTTTTAATTACTCTGTCTTGTTGAGTAATTTGTTGTTTTTTCATCAACGCTTCTTGAGAAAAAATCTTATCAGACTCATCGAGTACTATTCCTGAGTCAGTAAGGGGCAAATGCTCCAACTCATCTCTGTTAGCTGTAAAATAATAGCAATTTTACAAATTTACATATCTTTTTTGGGTAAACAACTTTTGTCTATTAATTCTTTTCCATAACTTACGTCGTTTTTCCTGAAAATTAATTTTTTTATTGTTATTTTTCACGATTAAAACAAAAACTATGTATCCTTTCCAAAAATGAATTATTGCAAAGTAGCTCTTTCTTGGTTAAAAAATTTTGTCTATTTATTTTTTCTTACCTTCTTTTAGTTGTCGAAAAATGTAATTTTTCTTATTTAAAATGGTTTTTACGAATAAAACAAAAACTACGCGTCCTATCAAAAAGTGATTAAGAACAAATTTGTAAATCTTTTTTGGATGCCAAATTTTGTTTGATTCACCTTTTCTTGTACCATCCAAAGTTTGACCGTAAAATGGAATTTTTTATTTTTCGTTATTTTTTGTGCGATGGAAATTTGAATTTTCGATTTCTCAAGGAAATTCAAAAAGCTATCGTAGAAATCTTGCAGGGCGTTCAAAAAGCAACGCTTTTCGTCTTCTGACATTTTTTCATACCGTGCGTTCTTTGGCTTGAAATGTTCATTTCCATTTTTTGGGGGAATTTTGTAAATACTATAACTCCAATAATTTTTTTTATTAAAAAAAGGTTCAGAAGGTCTCAAAACGTGGATGTTTGACAAAAATAGGGGGGGGGGGGGTCTTTTGCACAAATCTAATACTTTCTCTGATGAGAATGTAAAATCTATCATAATATTTGAAAATTGATGACGGTTTTTTCTAAGAATGAACAAATCTATAACTTCAAACTCATATTTTTTAATTCTGCACTTGCAAATCATGTATATTAGGGTGGTCCAAAAATGCATTGAAAATTTTGTTTCACCCTACAGGACAAGCCCCCCCCAAAACAAATGTTTCCATTTCCAGAGAAAAAAAATCCCTAATTTTTTTTAAAAATTCGAATCTAACACACGCCACCGGGCACTTCAAAATCCCATTTAATTAACATGAGGAAATTTTGGAGTTTCGAAAAACCATACTAATAACTTTAATTTTTAACCCACCCTTACTCCCCCCCCCCCAAAGCGCCCCAAATATGACTCAAAAATAAAAAAACTACATTTTTACGTATAATTGTTACTTTTTAGGAATTTCCGTAGTCTTTTTCATACAAATAATTACTAATGGACAATTTTAATATTTCCCATGACTTTTTAAACAATTACTTATTGTTTATTCTCAACATTTCTAAAAATTGACCCATAGATGTCTAGTTTTTTCTCAAATTTGTATCCTATGCTACTTTTTGTTGAATAATTATACAATTTTGATACATATCTTTTAATGTTTAATAAATTTCTATTTGTTTCAACAATATTGATTTGCTTAAGCGGTTTTTTCGAAAACTTTAAAAAAATGAAATGAAATAAAATGCATATTATTTTTCTGACTGTATAGTGCATAGAAAGAATATATTAAACATTTTTTGATTGTTTAAACAATTACTTTTCCAATAATACTTTTAAAATCGTATTTTCTGTATTAAACATAATATTGAATGATTTCGAGGAGTAATAAATTCTGCTAAGATCTTTTTTGGCCCATCATTTAATAAATCGTAAAAGACATAACAAAATGTAAATTGTAAGTGTATTTTTTATTGCTTTCTTCATATTTTTCAACGAATAAATATTGTTTAAACAATGACACGACGTTTTAAACAGAATTTACTACTCCTAGAAATCATTCAATATTATGTTTAATTCAGAATATACGATTAAAAAAATATTTTAAGAAAGATAATTGTTTAAACAAATTATATTTGTTCAAGCAATTAAAAAATGGTTAATATATTCTTTCAGTACACTATACAGTCAGAAAAATAATTATATGTATTTTATTTCATTTTTTTACCGTTTTCGAAAAAAAAACTGCTTAAGCAAATCAAAATTGTTTAAACAAATAGAAATTGATAAAAACAGTAAAAGATATGTATCAAAATTATATAATTATTCAACAAAAAGTAGAATAGGATACCAATTTCGGAAAAAACAATTTGCTAAAAAGTACAACAATACGTAAATATGGAGTTATTTTATTTTTGGGTCATATTTGGGCCGCTGGGGGAGGGGGGTAATGGTGGGTTAAAAATTAAAGTTATTAATATGGTTTTATTTCATAGTTACTCCTCTTCAATGTATACAAAGCTTGGCAAGTTTCGATCGAACCCTGAATTATGAGTTCAATTTTTCGAAAATGCAAAATTTCCCCATGTTAACTAAATGGGATTTTGAAGTGCCCGATGGCACGTGTTAATATTCGAATTTCGAAACATAATTACGGATTTTCTTTCTCCGGAAATGGAAATTTTTGAGGGGGGGCCTTGCCCTCTAGGGTGAAAAGCGTTTTTTGGACCACCCTAATGTGTGTGTGTGTGTGTATATATATATATACATATATATATTTTCCTAGAAGTTGAAAGAATTATTGAAAATTTACAAATTGCCTACATACATATATGAACGTTCCTTTGAAAATTAGTTTCCAGTTATTACATGGAATTGGAAACAACGTCTAAATCTACGATATTTTCCAATTCTTGAACTTGTCCCAATGCACAGTAAAAAAAAGTTCAAAATGATACGGAAATCAATATTTTGATATGGCACGAAACTGCTCGTTGCGAGCTTACAGTGAGCTCACATACGAAAAAAATCGTGAAAAATTCGTAAAAGTCTAAATTTTCCATTTTTGTGTGCTGATGAGAGTTTTGCCATTTTAATTGATAATTTTTTGAGAAAAATTGTTACTTACTGCTAATAGCAATTATTTTTGCTTGATGCTTTGTTTTTTCGTTTGTTACATGGTTCTTCCACGTGAGGGTTGTCGTTAAACCTGGTTGTCGACTTTCTTTTGGGAGCGTCGTTGTGGCGATTATATCTTTGTGTCCGGAATCCGCCCACCAGATAAGGGCCCACGATTTTTTTCTTCCTCTTCCCGCTGGTTTTTCCATTATCATTGACATGCTAAATTAACAATAAATAACGTCGAGCAACGCGCGCGTACTTCACAAAATTAGACGCGATCCAGGCTGAATGTTTTTTCTCATGTAAACTTCTCGGTGATTGGCTGTATAGTCTTGCCTTGAAAAAGAAGCAGTGATTGGCTCGTTACAAAGGCAAAGAATAGCGCGCATTGGCAGAAACTTTCTGTGCTTATGCATGAGTCAAACGATTTACACTTTTCAAAGCGCATTATTGTTAGATAATATCAGCGTTTCTTATTCATTTTTCGGTGATATTTTCACAAGCATTTTTCTTATGACACTTGTGACATCGATGACATTTTAACAGAAATTGCCTGCACGATTCGTATTTTCCCACTCAGTTTTTTTAAATGGCGACTACACATGCGCATATAGTGATGATCATAAAATAGACTATACATGATGAATGGTGCTAACATTACTCGATTTGTGAAAATTACACCCCCAAAAACAGTAAAATTTAGCGCTTTTTTGGAAAAATGTCACGAAAGGCATTTGATGATCTCGGCCCACAAAGAAGGCGTCAAGTACTTCAAGAACATAAAAATTACCTTGGAAACAACATCGAACCTAACTTCAATGAACGGTTAGTGATTATTTTATATAAATACGCAAATTACATAATAAACTTTCAAGTTGTAAATCCTATTAAAAATTCCGACGTCGTAATAAACTACGTCGAATACTACGTCGAAAAGCACGTCGGTAGATTTCTATGAAATTCTGTGCGAGCGGTGATTTGGAGCACAGAACATAAATTTTCGGCTTATGGGTCGAAATTAGAAAATTCCACAATTTTACTCAGAATTCAAAAATTTTACCAAAAAATTAAGAATTTCGTAGATTTCCATATGCAAGTTAGTAGGAGGAAGGTTTTCAAAGTGCAGAACACAAATTTTGGGTCAAAATAAAAAAAGTTCTACAATTTTGCTTGAAATTCAATAATTTGACCAAAAATCAAAAAGTTGCAATAAATCGGCAGATTTTCATGAAAGTCGGCACGAGGTGTGTGCGAGGGGGGTGTCGGAGCGCAGAAAACAAATTTAGGGTTGAGTTTAAAAAATTCCACAATTTCGCACTCAAAAATTTTACCCTAAATCTACCAATTTATTAAATTTTTTAATTTTTGATAAAATTGTTGAATTTTGAGCAAAATTGTGTACTTTTTTTATTTTGACCCAAAATTTGTGTTATGTGCTCCGAAACCTTTATCTTACTTACTTTCACGGAAATGTTCCAAATTACTGAAATTCTTAATTTTTTGGTACAATCTTTGTTGATGTTTTCAAAAAGGAAGTGTTATATATGTGTTATATACAGTTTTTCTGAAAAACCAATATTTTACATGACATCCATACCCCTTTCCAACACCTCCGCTTTTGAAAGTTTCGCTTCTCCTGTCCATTCTACGCACACGAATTCACCTTCCAGGAATTTTTTATATAAGTTACATCACACGGCTACACATTGTGCTGTATTTCTGTGATTTTTTGTATTGATCGTTCTTTTTCTCGAAAACTATCAAACGTAGAGTAAAAAAAGAATCGACATAGAATGTGTATTTTCAAAGGATGGGGAGATTACGATATCTGTGGGGACAAAGTTTTAATCGTTTTAATGTGGATTCCTATAGGATCTTGGGCGAGAAACACGAATCTGAAATTTTTAAATCGATATCTCGGATAGTTTTCGAGATATCGATTTTTTTATGTTAAAATTATTGACTTTTGTTTTTGATTACAATCATTTCTGAATATCGATTTCGATGGGATTTTTTGCGAGAAACACGGATCTGAAATTTTTAAATAGATATCTCGAATAGTTTTCGAGATATATCGATTTTTTATGGTAAAATTATTGACTGTTATTTTCAATTAATATAATTTCTGAAGATTAATTTCGATGGTATTTTCTTCGAGAAACACGGATGTGAAATTTTTAAATCGATATCTGTAATAGCTTTCGAGATATCTATTTTTTTCTGTTAAATTGAATAATCGAATAATACAGGTCTCACCCCTATCCCTTTACGATTTCTAGTGGGGGAAGGGAAGGCACCCCTGTGACTGGTCACAGAAATAATGAAAGGTCACACCCCTACCTCTTTTCCAACGCTTCGTGGGGGCGGGATGGCTTTAAAAAATCCCATATCGGAATAAACTTTAATAAATTATATACATTTGATTTTTTTTAAATCGATATATCTCGAAAACTATTCGAGATATCGATTTAGAAATTTCAGATCTGTGTTTCTCGCAAAAAATCCCATCGAAATCGATATTCAGAAATGATTTTAATCAAAAACAAAAGTCAATAATTTTACAATAAAAAATCGATATCTCGAAAACTAGTCGAGTAATCGATTTAAAAATTTCAGATTCGTGTTTCTCGCCAAAAATACTATAGGAATCAGCTTTAAAACTTTGTCGCCACGGATATCGTCATCTTGTCCAAGGAATCTACAACTTTTATAGTAAGATTTTTCGTTAAATTTTTATTATTTACTGAAATAAATGGAAATAACATGACATGTTTATAGTTTTTTGCGGTTTTGACCTTGAAAATAAAATTGGTAATAATTTTCACTATCATTTTCATAATCAGCGTGTCAAAATACATTGATGTACGGAGTTTCAAGTTAATCGAAGGTATCCCCGAAATTTCGGTACAAATAGCCAAAGTAGTATCTGGTAGCTATTTGTACCGAACTTTCGGTACAAATAGCTAAAGTGTTATCACGGAGCTATTCGTACCGAAAATTCGGTACAAATAGCCACAGTTGTAGTGGGCAGCTATTCGTACCGATATTTCGGTACCCGTAGACACGGCCTTTCAAAAATATGTCGGACAATAGAAAATTAAAGGGAGATCTTGATGACAGGTAGAGGCTATGTGTCACCTGTATAGGGTATATATCTGTATTCCTTGCCGAATCTTAATTTTCTCTTCGGGAAGATTTTGCCGGATTTTAATTTTCTCTTCCGGCATATTTTTAATAACGTCATAATTTTCCGTAAATTATTCTAAATTTCCACAAATTTCCACAAATTTCCACAAATTTCCACAAACTTCGTAAATTTCCACAAACTTAAAAAATTTCAACAAATTTCATAAATTTCTACAAATTTCATAAATTACAACAAATTTCATAAATTTTTACAAATTTCATAATTTTTCAAAAAATTTCATAAATTTCCACAATAATGATAAATTTCCAGGAAATTTAGAAATTATGGTAATTCATCCAACTTTTCATACATTTTTTAAATTACGGTAATGGATGGAAATATATGATAATTTAAGGAAAGTTTAGAAATTCATTCTAATAGATTGGTAACTTTTGTGACCAGTCACACGGGTGCCTCCCCCCCCCCCCCCACGAGACGTTGGAAAGGGGTAGGGGTTTAAACCAACATTATTTCTGTAACCAGTCACAGAGGTGCCTTGCCGGAAGAAAAAATTAAGATCCGGCAAAATGTGCCGAAATAGAAAATTAAAATCCGGCAAAATATGCCGGAATAGAAAATTAAAATCCGGCAAAATATACCAGAAGAGAAAATTATAAAACGGCAAAACATGCCGGATCCGTATACACAACGTTAATTAAATTTTTGGTAAAATTTGTGCAATTTTAGTAAAATTGTGGAATTTTTGTATTTCTACACCAAACTTGTGTTCTGTGCTCCGAATATCTTAATGTTTTAGAATATTTGAGAGTTTTCAACAATTTCTGTGAGAACTGTTTCTTTGAATTCCTTTACAAAGTATACGAATTTTCACGACACATATTTTCATCAATTTGTTTGGTTATAGATTTATTAAAGATATTAATTGATTTCAGGAATTTCTATCAGATTATTTTTATAATTGGGGTATATTTGAGCATTTCTGTGAATATTGATGAATTTTGAAACTTTCTTTGAAGCATTGTCTTTATTACACAACATTTGTCGAGCTATTCTACGTACTTCAAAATTTAGTCTTGCAATTTTAAAAAGATTATACTTTTAACATATTCTTAGTAATCAATGTAAATTTTTTTATACATATTCAGACAAAGGAATCCAATCAATTTTTAATTTACGTAGAAAGTAGAGAAAACTTGTTTTAGAAAGTCAAATATTATACTTGATAATACCGAAAATTGAGTGTTTTGAAAAAAAATTTCAACTGTTTAGGATGTTTCTTAAAATTATTTCCATTTTGATACTCCCTATAATTCATGAGGATTTTTGGAAATTGCTAAAAATATTCGAAAAGTTCCTCAATCAGTTTTTGATAAATCTTATACATTTTTTCATCATTTAAATTCCCGGAATTATTTATGAATGATTTAAATTTTAATATGTAAAGAATTTACGTATGAAAAATTGGAAAATTACTTACTACTTATCACGTACGACCGTACGTACTTATGATTTACGACGTTTGGGGTTACTTTCTTTGATTAATACTTCTTCAACTTCAAATATGTAAATGTAAAAACATCTAAGTTGAATAAATATTTATTATGTGTAGTTTTTCGCAGAATCATCCCAGGCCCAGCTCTTCAACCTATTCAAGATCATACTTTTGGGACGAATGAAAGACCGAGACGTCCTAATAATGAAGAAGAAAATATGGAGCAGCGTGTTGTACAAATGGATGGAGCACGTGATGTAAATGATCTCGTTAATAATCATGCCTTCAATGATCATGAAAATATTCTCGAGGCAAGAAATCCGCAACTTTATGAAGAAAATAATTTCGACGAAGCAAATGCAGCCGAATTCAACAACTGGGGAGTCGATAACCATTATGATGACAATGCGGACCACATGCACCCTTTTCCACTGGATGAGGACGATGATATTTTCGATGATATAGCAGAAGAACCGGCTGAAAATAACGGTCATAATGAAGAAAATCAACGAAGGCCAGATGACGACGATGCACAGCAACATTTTGGCGATAATCGACCTTTGTATCGTGGCGCTAGTATTACTGTGGGTGAAAGCATGTTGTTAATTTTGGCGATCCTTATTTTTCACAACGTAGATTACTCTTGTCTCGCAGATATCATCACCGTGATCAATTTCCATTGTTTGCAAGAAAATTTGATTCAAAATAGTTTATACAAATTTCAAAAATATTTTTCTTTCAAAGAAACACAAATCCACAAGCATTTCTACTGCTCCACATGTATTAGACCATTAACTGGTGTTGACGATATTTGTCCTTCATGCCCACGTGAAAAAAATTCTTATTTTTCAGAACTTCCGTTCGATACTCAATTGACCGAAATGTTTCAAAGACGAGATTTTTATACTAGCCTACAATGGCGATTCGAGAGACCTGCTAATCCACCGGGAGTAGTAAGTGACATTTATGATGGTACCTTATATGAAGCATGGATGGAAAATGGATTCTTATTAAATCCAAACAATATCTCTTTTAGTTGGTACACTGATGGAGTACCAATATTCAAATCGTCCAAAGTTGGCTTTTGGCCTTTGTATTTGACAATTAATGAATTGCCCTATAAAATGAGATTTAAAAAAGAAAATACAATTCTTGCAGGAATATGGTTTGGAAATAAGAAACCGAATGCTAATTAATTTGTTTATAAATTTCGCCAACAATTCGAGAACATTTTTCATCGAGGTATCCAAATTGAATTGCCAAATAGAAATCGTAAAATTACTGTTCGGGGGGTACTTTTGAGAGGTGCATGCGATTTACCAGCCAAGGCCCAATTTTTGAATTTTGTTCAATTCAATGGTGAAAATGGATGCCCTACTTGTTACTGCACTGGAGAACAACTTCCACTCAATCCCCGTGGTTCAGTTCGCGTTTATCCGTACGTGGAAAATCCGCGAATGAGAATAACCGAAGAGTGTATTGCTTATGGTGATAATGCAACTCCCGATAACCCTGTCATGGGAATTAAGGGTCCGAATGCTTTTTCTAGAATAATGCCCGATTTTGTGAGAGGAATAGGAATCGACAAGATGCACGGTGTAGATGGCGGTGTCGTAAAAAAATTATTAACGCTTTGGTTTCACTCAAAATACAGAAATTCTCCATTCTCTTTGTCTGCATTTATTGACGTTATTAATAGAAGATTGAAAGGAATCAAACCCCCAAAATTCGTGCATCGTATGCCACGTTCAGTGGAAGATCTCCTGCATTGGAAAGCATCAGAACTCAAACTATGGTTCTATTATTACTCAGTACCAGTTCTCGAAGGTATTATGAGAATGGACTACTTTGAACATTACCTTTTACTTGTAACAGCTATTTCAATACTTGACTCTGAAAACATTCATCAGCAAATGATTGACGTTTCTGAAGATTTATTATGCAAATTTGTACGGCAGTTTGAAGAAAAGTATGGGCAAATTTTTTGTTCGATCAATATTCACCAGCTTATACATTTAGCTCACTGTGTTCGAGTTTTAGGCCCTTTGTGGACTTTTTCTTGCATGCAATATGAAAATTTAAATGGTTTATTTTTGCGACTCGTACATGGAACGTGGCATATAGAAACTCAAATGGTAAAATCACATACTCAATTTGTGACCATGGCGAAGTACATCGAAGGCCTTCCGGAAGGAACAATAAAAAGTTTTTGTTCCAGTCAAAAAAAGCAATTAAAAATCAAAGAGCGTTTAGGTCCTCATTGTTATAGTGTAGGTCACTACAGACTGGTTGAAGAAATACCTCTAATGGTTCGAAACGCGTTGAGAAATTCCAATGTAGCTGTCGAAGGCAGGGTGTGGCGATACCTGCGTTTATTAAAAAATAGTCAGTTGTATGTGGCTGAGATGTACCCACGAAGACTGGCTACGAAGTCATGTGCTGTAAAATATACGGATGATCTTGGTCGAGAAAATTTTGGATCAATCCAATGTCTGATCAAAATGAGTGTACGTTGCCAATGTTTGCCGCAATTTTGTGAATGCCAAAGCAGACACTTTGCAATCATTAGCCAGATTGTTATAGATGACTATTTCGCAGCTCGCGGAAGACAAAATAATGAAATACGTGTTAATAATTTACGTAAATGCCGTTTGACTGAAGTTGTTTCAGCTGTAGACGTTTCTCGATTGCAAACTGTTTGCTTTTCAATAAGTATTGACGAGCAATTGTACCTAGCATACCCTGTAAACAGTAAAGAAGTTGAGTAAGACATTTTTTTCCAGCGTACCTCTGATCTGCTGTACTTGAAAAGAGAGTGTACATATATGAAAATAATAATAAAAGAAATTAGGTATAAATGTGTGTGCGTTATTCTCATATCATTTTTATTTTCACTTAAATTTCCACTTTTTACTGCATATTAGTTATCAAACATTCAATAAAAGTGCATAATAAGTCTCTTTTACCCGGAGTCAATTTTAATACATATTGGGCCTTAATAAGTAGCATAAACGATGATGGAAACAAAAGGTTCGCTATATAAACAATGAAATCATATAAATGGTGCTTTTACTGTTTATTCTCGAGGGGAAAAGCGACGCCGCAAAAATTCACTCCACTACCCGAGGGTGGTTGGGGGTGGGGGGTGCTTTAAAATTAAAAATGGGAACCTATATTTTTTATTGCAGATTCAGATTTTTTCGATTCGTAATTAACTTATTGACTGCTTGCATACCTGGAGTCAAAATGAGAAACCTCCATTTCAAAAATAAAATTAAGCATTCTAATTTTTCTACTCCACCTTAGCCCTCTTCCCAGGTGGTTGGAGCGTGTGTTAAAAATTAAATTGATTACAACTGAATATTATAGCTCTCCTGAAAACAATCAACACGTTGAAAGAGAAGGCGAAACTGCACAACATGATTTGAAGTTGAAATGAAGGTTAAATCAGTAAGAGGAACTTATGCCAGTTTTCGACGTCGAAGGCGAAAGAAGTCGAAACTGCGGTTTTCAATATTTTCACCTTCCATTAAATAACGCTGACGCTGAAAGAAGTTGAAACTGACGACGAAACTTTGACTCGGG
>CAKNWW010349307.1:0-12254 GCA_932074435.1 Andricus kollari | reverse complement strand
CTACTTTGGATAAAAATTCCAAAAAGTTAGATAATTTTCAAAATTGTTGTGACAACGCAAGATACGGAAAACATATTAAAAACAAAAATTGTGCACCTAAAAAATATCTATAAATTTGATATGAATAATTTTTTGATAGGACGGGTAGTTTGGAACCTTTTTAGGAAATATTCACAGAGAACGAAAAAGGAGGGTGAATTTTGGTGCATACTTTTACACTTTTTGCTGTATTTTTTTTAATCGTTAAAATTGAATCAACCACAGCTATTCTTGATCCGAGTTTCAACTTTTGAACTAAAAAAAGTAAATTGAAATATTTTAAATCGTTTAGGAGATATTAACAATGAATGAAAAATGCGCGTAAATTTCTGCATATTTTTAAGTTTTCTGTTATTTTTTGAAAAGCGGATTAACTTAAATCAACCACAGCTTATCTTGACCAGCATTTCATTAGCTTTTTAACTTAAAAAAGAAACTAGAAAAACGGTCAACCGTTCAGGAGATATTCACAGAGAACGAAAAAGGAGGGTGAATTTGTGCATATTTTTACACTTTTTGCTTTTTTTTTTTTAATCGGTGAAATTGAATAAACCACAGCCATTCTTGATCAAAATTTCATAAACTTTTTAATTAAACGAAGAAAGTTGAAAATGTTGAATCGTTAGATGTTGATAAGGAACGAAGAACGCGCGAAAATTGGTGCATAGGTGTACATCTTGTGTTGTGGTTTTTTGAAAAATGTGTGAAATCCAATTAGCTATCCCTTATCTTGACCTGAATTCCATAAGCTTTCGAACTGAAAAAAGAACTTGAAAATGTTGAATCGTTTATAAGATATTAAAAACCAAAAAGCGCGAAAATCGAGGCATATATTTTTACTCTTTGTAATGTTATTTTTTTAATGGATGAAATTAAATCCATGAAAATAAATCATTAAACTTCCTGTTTCGTTCCCTATTAATATCTCCTAAACTGTTCAGCTTAAAATTAATCTTTTTGAATGAAAATTCGATTACTCGGTTGAAATTCGAACTAATTTGTTAAAAATGCATTTTTTTGTTTCTTTGAAGATTCGCCACTTAAGGCGAAAATTCAGATTATGAAGTTGAAAATTGAGATGTTTTGTAAAAAATTTCATCTTCTAGTCTTGAAATTTCAACAATGTGGTTAAAAAATTATATTTTGTTGAAAATAAACTTTTTGTTAAAAATTCAACTATTTTCTAGGAAATTCACCATTTTCCCCTCAAAATCCAAGAACTTTATTGAAAATTGATGTATTTTCTGGGAAAGTCATCTTTTTGATAGAACATTTAATAAACTGTTTGGATAGAAATCATTTTTTTTTGTTGAAAATTTAACTACCCTGTTGAAATTTTTTGTTATAATACAATTTTTCATACACACATATATATTCACCTCTGGTGAGAAACTTAACCAACTTGCTGAAAATTCGTTTTTGTTGTTAAAAATTAATTTTTACATCTGAAAATTTAACTATTCAATTTTTGGTTGGAAATGTATACTTTACAAGTTCAAAATTTGAATATTTCATAGAAAATTAATGTATTCTTGTAAAAACTTGTCTTTTGGGTTCCCAAATTAATCTTGTTTGTTGAACATTGATCTTTTTGATTGAGAATTCAACTATTCATGTAATTCACCGAATTCGTGAAATTCACAGAATTCATGGAATTTGCATGCTTTAAGACTTTTGAGCATATGACCGCAGATAAATAGTTGTTACCCATTTCTTCAGTTTATGCCCAGAATGCCGGACAAGTATGACATCGAATACTGGCTTTTGTGTGATGTCAAGTATCACTGTACCTTGAACGGGTTTTATCAGATTAGAAAATATGAAAATCGCTTTTTTTGTGGAAAATATAACATTATCACTTTTTCATATCATGAAAAGACGAACCCACAACAGTAAGAATCAATCGCGCATCGTTGAAAACTCGACAGGAACGATCATCCCATATGGGTCATTTTGACCCACATAATCGTTCCGGTGGTATGGTCAATCTCGGCCGCTCTAGTGTTATAAAACATCTGACCTTTGTGATTGCCACTTGACAGATCGGTTGACATATCACTTTCTCGGAAACGTCGCTCGGTATCGTTCGTAATTTAGGACGAGATGATACCATATTAAACTGAAGAATGCTCAATAATATAAGTTTAATCAATTCATCAAAATTGAGCGAGACCGAGTTAGAGAGTTCAAAATCTCATATCGTTGTGCATTTTTAAGTAGAATATGCTGAAAGAGGCTTACACTTATTTATCATCAATTTTGCCTATTTTTTAAATCTCAAATATACATTTTCTTTTTACAGGGCTACATACATATACTCGAGTATTTAAATACCTTGGACGCACGCCAGTTACTGTGACGTATGCTCCGAATGGAATACCGACAAATGTGGAGCTTGCTGAAGGCAATCATGTAATACATGCATCCAGCAATTATCGTACTGAAAGATACTTGGGATATGATTCAGGCGTATTTTTTTACGTAACCACGGCAACCAATGGAGACCATAAGTTTATTGCAAGAATTAGGAATGCAGCGGATTATAATCAGAAAGGATGTAAGAATTCTTTAAACTGAAAAGAGGGCCAAATTTTGGCTAAATCTTGGTTGACCCATGATAAGCTTTTTTTGCGGCAGGTGCAAATTGACCCCCCCCCCCCCGCTTAAGGAAACAAATAGCACGGCATACAAATATTTGATAAATTTCAAGTTTAAATGACAGGCCTCGGACTTGTTTCATAAATTCAAAATAGACCCGACAGTAGTATATGTTTTAAAAAATAGTGAATAAACAGTGTCATGCAGAGGCGGCGGAGCCATAGGGGCCCACCGTGGCAATGCCAAACCCACAAATTGACTAGGGAGGACCAAAGTATTGACTTGCCTCCCTTTAAAATCAAACACAAATTCATCTGATCTTTTGATATTTTTTTTTAATCTACCTGAAATATTTGTGAAATAATTGAACTCCTCGTGAAATCTTTTTACTATTTCCGAAATTTTGCGAGATATTTAAAATCTATGGAAACATTTACGAAAGATTTCAAATATTTTTGAAATGTTTGGTAATATTTTTGAAGTATTTGGTGATATTTGTGAAATTTCTGTGAAATCTTTGTGAAATCTTTCTAAGAGTTTCAGGAATCTTTGCGAAATATTTAGTAATATTTGTGCAATTATTTAACTTTTTGTGAAGCTTTTGGCAAATCAATGAAATCTTTGTGAAATCATTCAAATCTATCCAAAGTCTTTGATAAATATTTTAAACTTTGCAAAATATTTGAAATCGTTGGGAAATCATTGAGATCTTTGAGAAATATTTCAGTCTATCTGAAATCTTTGCTAAATCTTGGAATACTTTGTAAAGTCTTTTAAATCCATCGGAAACCTTTGTGAAATATTGGTGAAACTTTTTAAATCTTTGGAAAATCATTCAAACCTTTGTGAAATATTTATGAAATCTTTCTGAAATCTCTGAAAATCTATGCGAAATATTTGGTAATATCTATACAATTATTGAAATTTTTGTAAAATCTTTTAAATCTACCCGAAAAAAATTTGCGAATTCTTTGAAATCTGTCAAATCTTTGGAAAATTTTTTTAATCTTTTTGCAACCTTTGAAATCTTTGCCAACTTTTTGGCCATATGAATTTTATACCTATATTTATAACTGTTTATTATTGACTATTTATTGTTTATTTAATTAATATTATTTGTGTTCAATTTTTACATATTATAATATTATCATACTATATTATGAGTCTATGCCCCTGCCTCTACGTATAAAAAAGCTCCGCGGCTTCTGGTGTCATGAAATTTTTTAAATATCAAATAAACGGATTAAGTATTTTTGTTATCTAATATACAACTTACATCTCTTATAATATTTCATGAAATCCATTCTAATCTTTTAAGATACATCCTACAAGCTTTTATTCCTTCGATGGCACACTTGCTGGCGCGTAACATAGCTGGCATACTGGAGTCTTTATGACCCCAAGCGAAAAAAGCTTCAAGCAAAGCGCCAATTGATTATTTTGAGTAGCTGAATTTTTTACTGAAATTTAAGAATCTTAGATTAGATTAAAATCAAATTCAAAATCCCATCTAACGTCCAACACTCAAGTCAATGTATAAATTTCTGAAAACAAACCAATAATATTACGATAAAATTTGGACAAACACCACAAAATGCTCCTATTTCAATTCCTGAAAACAAAATAAAAATTTGTTTCTTTGGACAAAAATTGGATTGAAGGTTATTTGTTAACCTTTTTTTAATATGTTTTTTTAATTACATCAAAGTTACATATGGTCCTGAAGCCTTTAGAAAGGTTAAATTATGGTGTGATATCAACCAAAAATTAAGATGCAGTATCCTTCAGAAATTTTTTTTGATTGAATGTCGAAGAAATGATGTTCTACCTCAAAAAAATATTTTTCTTGGCTAACAAATTTCGAGATTTTGCTTTTCAAAGTAATTTTTGCAATAGACAATTTGAACATAATTTAAAGAATTTCAAACACTCAATGTTGAATTTAATGATCAAGGATGTTTCAAATCATGTTAATGTTTTTGAAGTAAAAATTTGCAGAATTATAAGTGAATTAGAAGTGTGTTTACAACAGGATAAAATCATCGATCTTGTGAAGCATAAGATTTACCTTAATCGAAGATTTTTAAACAGTGATGAAAAACATAAGAACAAACTTTCTATTTTGATTGATCGACAAACTAATGTTCAAGAGCAAAATTTAAATTTACACAAGATTGTTGTCCTTGGTTTGCAAATTTGGCAGATATTCAAATTCCTGATTCAGTTACAGATATTCTCAGATTGGGTAAATGTTTTAGTAACCATATGATGAAAAGTAAATCGAAACAAATTATGGAAATAGTCAAAGATGTTGAATCAAGTATACACAAAATTCCAATATTAGATCAACAGGATTTCCGGAACAAGGTTTTTGCACTTGTCAAAGAGCTTTGTTGATAAGAAATGTTTGCACATTAGTAGCAGTGATCATAAAATTTTTTAAGGTTTCATGGTAACGAAAGGTTTCCTTAAAAATAACCCTGATGTAATTTGCATGAATGCTGATAAAGGCAATATTACAGTTTGTATGAAGAAATCAGATTATATTAGGGATATGGAGGGTTTGCTTTCCAATCGTGATAACTTTGATGTATTAAGCGAAAATCCGTTGAAACAATTAAGAAGAGACACTTTTAGGATTCTAGACAATTTGAGAAAGAAAGGACTTTTAGGAAAAGATATAAGATGGACTGATATAAATACCGAAGCCACAGTTCTTGCAAGATGTTATGGTTTGAGAAAGATTCATAAAGAAGGCTATCCTTTGAGAATAGTTATTACAACTATTAACACTCTCACGAAATTTTTAGCACAAGACTTTAATTTGACACTCAAAGACTCCATCACAACTTCAAAATTCAATATTAAAAATAGCTGGGAATTCCAAAACATTATTATTAAAAAAACTGTTCCTGATGACCATGTAATAATTTCTTTGGATGTTTTTGCAATGTTTCCAAGTATAACCTTTGAATTGGTTGAACACGCAATTTTGAATAGATGGGACAATATAAAAACACGTACTCCATTAAGTCAAAAAGAATTTACTAAAGTGATAGCTTTCTTATGAACTTAACTTATTTTAAATTCAATGGATCATTTTATGGGCAAAAGTTTGGTACTCCCATAGTTTTAGTCATTTCTCCGATTTTAGCAGAAATAGTTATGGAAGATTTAGAGGTCTTTGCTTTTAAGAAGCTAGATTTTATTTTGCCCTTTCACTTTCGTAATGTTCATGACACCTTATTATGTGTTCCTCTAGAAAAGGTGCAGGCAGTTATTAATGCTTTTAATGGTTTTCATCCAAAACTTAAATTTACCCATGAAATAGAGAAAAATAATAACATCAGTTTTTTGGACATAGAAGTAATTAAAGGTCAGAGTGGTAATATTATTACCAATTGGTATAGGAAAAGTACATATTCAGGTAGAATTTTTAATTTCTTTTCTGCTCATCCTTTTCAAATAAAAATTGCAATAATCAAAAACTTGGTTGACAGAACTCTAGGTTTGTCCCACATTTCATTTCACAAAGAGAATTTGAATATTGTTAGGAATATCCTTTTTCTTAATAATTACCGACGAAAGCTAATTGAGCAACATATTACCATTAGAATTCAACAAATCAAAAACAAACAAAGTAACATTTTATCTACAGATGATCAGAAGGAATTGAGAGAATACAGTGCTTTTAATACCTTTTTTCTTCCTTTTTTTGGTCAAATTTCGAAAACTATTAAATTTATGTTAAAAAAAGTTAATATTCATACTATTTTCCTTCGAGCATTTAAAACGGATTCATTTATAACTTTCTGTAAAGATCCTTTAGATAAATTTGAAAAAGGTGGTGTTGTTTACAAGATCACTTGCAAATCTGTGAGATGACGTGTGTAGCACAGACTGGCAGACTTCTTAAGACTAGGGTGGAGGAACACAAAAGTGATGTTCGTTTGGGACGCTGTTATAAGAGTGCTCTTGCTAGACATACGAGAGGGTTTGTTAATTTGAAAACATATTTGGCTAAATTAAACAAAAGTTATTCTAGTATGATTAATTACATTTAGTAATAGATTTTCATGAGTCTTGACTTTCTCTTATTTTCTGTTTGATCATAACGGATTTGCTAAGATAAGGGTGCTGTGTGAGCACCAAAACGTTGGTGAATATTATCTATGCTATTTTATTGCGATTTCAAAGTAATAAAATAAAAAAGACGAAAGAAATAAAAAAGAGAATGAAGGGGATTTGGTTTGTTGCCTTCTCATTTTTCTTTCCTCTTCTTTATTTTTATCCAAAGAAACAAATTTTCATTTTTTCTTCAGAAATTGCAATAGAAGCATTTTGTGGTGTTTGTCTAAATTTTATCGTAAGATTCTTGGTTTGTTTTCATGAATTTATACATTGCATTTTTTACATACTCTTGGATAGATACTTGAAAGAATGCTGTGGGATATTTAGTTCAGAATTTATTTTAAATATGATAAAAATATGGTAGAAGTTAAAACATAGCAAAAAATGACGTTTTTACCACAAAATTAATAACTTTTTTTTTTTTTTTTATTAACGTACAAGTACTATTTTCAAATGTTGAATTATAGTTGATATTTCAACAAAAGAATTATATTTTTACCAAATTAGTTGAATTTTTAACAAAATTGTTGAATTTTAAAACAAATACTTAAATTGTTAACAATATAATTAAATTTCTTACAAAATTGTTTAATTTTCACGTGAAGTATAAGCTAGCGCAGGGTTAAATCCGTTGGAATCCTTTCGAAAAACCCCGCAATCTGTTGACGAGATTCTCTAAAAATTCTTGGAAAACTCACCCATCTTTGGGGTACTGTAAACTAAAAAGCATATCTAAATTTTCACTAGCTAATGCTGGTAAAGGAGTGATTTCGAGACCACAAGTTTTGGTCCAAACAAAATGCACAATTTTACATTGAGGGTGGAAAACACCAAAACTCTGGAACAAACGTGCGAAATTATTCAAAATAATTTTTAAAAAACATCTTCTAACCCAATGGATAAGGGATAAACGTAAATAAATCAATACTTTCTTATCAGCGCGATCTGGCAGCATCGATACTAAAGATAAAGAAATACCAGCTAGCTCTATATTGCAAAAAATATCAGAAAGCACGGATACGCTTTTTGCGCAAATTATTATAATGTTGATAATAAAAACTGAATAATGAGATGTTTGCACTACTTCTAACGGCAACCCCTTACTGAAATATGTAAGGCTATCTGATATAATTCTAGTTGAAATTTCTAAAAAATTACAGTATGCTAACAATTTATTACAATTACATTTAAAAGCTTTGTCTAGCACACATTTAATAATAATGTACTTCGTAAAAATCCCAAAAGAAACTCTTTACTGAAATTCTGAAACCTTTCTTCTGTAACATTAGTTCAAACTCCAAATAAAATAAAAAGTTAAATGCAATTTATTACAATATCTTTAAAGAAAAAAGTATTAGATCCAATACTTAACAATACTCCTTTCACAGAAAAAACTGGGAGTAAAAAATGTTGCAGGTAATGTGCGAAGTGGAGTAGCCAGTCGGGTAACTTTTTACCTTCAGTTTTTGTGTGTTTTAGTAAGGGATACATTCTAAATTATTAAATATTTTTACAACCCCTAAAAGCAGCCCCTTACTAGAAAAAAGTAAGACTCTGTGACATAACTCTTGTTGAATATTTCGAAAAATTAAAAATACAATTCATGACAATGCCTTCAAAGGACATCTTTTGATAAATCCTGAATAAAGAGATATTTTTGCAACTCCTAAAAGCAACATCTTACTGTGATATGTGAGGATATCTGATTTAATTCTAGCTGAAACTTCAAATAAATTTAAAAATTGAAAACCATTCTTCACAATGTCTCCAGAAGAATTTTATTCCCACATCCTAAATGAAAATTTGACAGTAACACTCCTGAAAAGCAACCCCTTACTTAGAATAGGAAGATTTGAGTGATAATTAGTAAGGTCTTATTATATTTAAGTGAGAAGTTGCTTTTATGGGTTATTAAACTATACTGTCTTGAACGGTGTGTTGAGGAAGGTATTTCATACTCATTGTCATGAATTGTTTTTATTTTTTTTATTTTATGGAAAGCTTCAGCTAGAAGTTCTCGAAGGCATCGCGATGAATCTTGAATTTTTAATTTTAGCTGAATTTTTAACTCATGTCATATCAGAGAGCCTTCTCAATGCCATTGAGGGATTGCCTTTATATGTATTTACTTTACTTGGGCAAGGTGTAGATTTTCATTTTTGTTTAAATATGTTGTCCTTTAGAGTGTACTCAGCAATTTCTTCTAAAGAAAATGTGATGAATTGGTTTTTATTCTTATCTTTTTTGGAATTTTCAACTCAAATTGCATCAGATATCCTTCCTGATGTCACTGTGGGTTTTTTTTCAGGGGTTGTTTAAATATATTTTTGTATTTAGAGTTTCGAGGATATTCTTGCAAAAGAATAGTATAAATTGTGCTCAATTCGTGAACTTGTTTTAATTTTTAGACAACTTAGGTGAGATCTTTTTTTTTTGAAACGATTTAGTATATTTGGAAATTATTTAAAAAATTCTTATCAACATTGTTATTGATTATCGTCCATTTTATAATAATTAGTGCAAAAAGCTGAGCTGTTCATTTTCATATTTTTTCAAGAACTGTCTCATCCCGAAGTTTGGGACGAGTAGGCAAATGTTTTCCATAAGTTTGGTTAGTCGTTCCAAATATTGGGAACGACTGGTTCATCCCCTTTTCCAGTATTGGTTTGTTTACGTTAATCACTTTCTAATGACGATAGAAGATGCCCTTTTTGTAATTTTTGATTATTCATCACGTTTGTTGAAGTATTTATGTCATCTTTTTGTAAAAAGCAGTAAAATAGTTGCATCGTTAAGAAAGTGTGGATAGTGTTTTTAGTCCAAGACCTGAAATAGTAATATTTTTATTTGAAATTTAAAATTTATAAATTTCCTTAGGTAACTTATTTGTTTATTTGTGCCCCCTTGCGGCATAGAGTTGTAAATGTGAGCCTCTGATTCTGGGCATCTGAATCTTGGCTTGGCCCAGTCACATTAGCTAATTCTTCTTAGCCCTGATTGAGCCAACATTGATCCATGCTTCGACAAAAAAAATTAAAACCTACTTTAAAACCAGTGATATTCATAGAGCTGCCGTAAACTTTGACTAAGCCTCGCATATGGGGGAAAGCTGTGCATCCTTGATTCTGTCATATAGAATTTTCAACAAAGTAGTTAAATTTTCAACCAAAAGTAATGAATCTTCAATAAAAAAATATAAATTCTCACGAATAGTGTAATGGTTGTTATATCAACCGAAAGAAAATATTTTTAACTAAATAGTTGAATTTTCAACCAAAGGAGATAAAGCTTTGACTAAATGTAGAATACATAAATTTTCAGTTAGAAAAAAGAAATTTTTAATAAAACAAAAACAATTTCAACAGAATAGCTTAATTTTCACCAACAAAAAATGACATTTTATCCAAAAGGATGAGGCTTCATTTGAAAAAAATACTTTTTTACCAAAAAAAGTATAAAGAATGTAATACTAAAATGTTCAGTCAAAAAAATTAATTTTCAAACAATTTTTTAAAGAAATGTCTACCTAACAGTTAAAGTGCCCAACAAAGAAATGTTTCTTCAATCAACGAGATCAGTTTTCAGCCAATAAAATTAATTTTATAGCAAAAAGGTTAATTTTCAACAAAGTATAAGAATATTTAAGCAAACAGCTACATTTTTATCTTAAATGAATATCTTTGACGATTTACTTCCGTTGTTTAATTTTCTTTTTCAGTTAATGAGTTTTTTATTTTGTTATGACTCACGATATTGGTCGTGCCAAAATTTAAGCTCATAGAGAAAAAAAATTTCTGCGATGTTAAGAATCAAAATGATATTATCAGTCATGTCTTTTCAGAGAAAATATTCTTTTTTATAGAAAAAGTTCCAAAGTTACGCAAAATAATTATTTCAAAAATAATTCTTATAAATTAACTTTATGAACGTCACGTTTTACCAATTTTTTGAAAGTTCATAAAAATACATAAAAAATCGTTAACAGAAACGGTTTTTGCTCGGGTTTTTGTAAGTTTTAAAATTATTTTCTTTTAAAATAATGCACGAGAGCAACGTGAAAATGATTGGCATCAGAATCTTTGAAACCCTTCAATTTACGTAAATTAATTCTCTAAAATCCATTAAAATATTTAAAAATCCTTTGAAATCCCATAAAATCACATAAAATCTGATGATGTTACCTGAAATCTCCTGAATTATTTCAAGTCCTATGGAATCCTTAAAACTTCCTTGAAATATCGGTAAAAATATTGAAAATCATCTGAAATCCCTTAGAATCTTTTTCAATATCCTAAAATCTTATAAATCCTATGAAATACTTTACAATCTTTTGAAATTCCAGGAATTCCTTTAAAACTGTATATTAGCGGAAATAATTAAAATTATCTTCAAACCTATGAAATCCTACGGAATCTCTTAATTATTGAGAAAATCTTTGCCATTTATAGAAATATTATAAAATGTTTAGAATTTTTCATGGTTATTAAGATCCGTTAAAATTCACTTACAATTACCGCATAAAAATCCTTTGAAATTTTTTATAATTCTCTTAAGACCCTTGAAATCATTTAAAAAGTACCCTAAAACCTTTTAAATACCAATAAATCTCTCAAAATCTTTATAACGTTTAGGAAATTCTTTGAAATTCCACAAATTTTGTTTTAATCTCTGAATTCTTTTGAATATTATTGAATCCCTCAATTAATTATTGTGTAATTTTTGACATTCATGATTGCTATTATAAAATAATATTAAATGTGTATACAATTTTACAAAGTCCCCGCATACCTGAGTCACTTAATTGGTTACGCGCCGCTTGCCCCACGTATGCTTAGCCCTAGTCTACGGTAATAATAAATTTGAACCTCTTGAAGAATTAAAAATTTTTATTTTATTTTTTTTAGTGTGTTAACATTAATTTCTGTAGCGTTTAATTTTCAGATTGTTATTAAACATCTTATTTAATTACAATAATTTTGCTTGTTTTTCCAAAGATCCAACCCATACTGGAGAGCCATATGAGACCACGTGGTTTGATAAGAGAATAGTTAAAATATATCGTGATAATCATCATACAGCATGGAAACTGTGTTTTGCTACTAGAAATGTAACTCCAATGAGCCATGATCACTTTAAGCGATACCAAATTGCACCCGTGACGATTCCATATGAAGGATTTTATATGACGTATTATGTATTAAAACAAGGATACATTATGGGAGTTGATCTTGCTCCATATCGGCATTGAAGCCATTACTTATGTGAAATTTGATCACAAATAAATAATGCGAACATAGAAAAATGATGTAATACTTTTGTAATTTTTACCCATTCCTGAAAAAAAAACATAGTTATCTTAAAATTAATTTTACTGATGTCATAAATTGTTGTATTTTATTAAACTACTCACTAAAATGAAAAATAGTTGAGGTGACTTGTGTCGAACCCCAGCTAAGACCAGTTTATGGCAACGAACACTACCAGTC